>JASDQU011312307.1:0-23250 GCA_032191745.1 Picea mariana
AAAGATTTTGTTCCTTACATTTGTGGCCCGGGAAATATTTTTCATCACAATTATAACAGAGCCCTTTGAGTCGGCATTCAGCCATTTCAGCCCTGGTCAATTTTTGGATCTTTAATGGGGCGGAAGGAGTAGTGGGGTTTACTGGTTTAGGGCAAGGGATAAAGGAAGGCTTACGGTTTTGAGAGGAAACAATTTTTTGTGCTTCTTTAAATTTTTTAGTAGCCTCCACCCAAGTTTTAGGTCAAGCCATGAAGACATGGGCCCGAATCTCCTCCTTGAGGCCACTGATAAAACACTCTCGAAAGAAAGCATCAGTCATGCCGTCTGTTCGAAAATCTAGGTGCTCAAATGCAGCTATGAAGTCTTCTAATGTTCCTGATTGCTTCAATTTTGTCAAATGACCCAAATGGTTGGTGTCAGTGTCAAAGCGTTCATAAAGCTCAGTCACAAATTAGGTCCAAGCAATATACCCTTGACGGGAAGTTTTCTCCATTGCCACCATTGCTAGCATTCTCGATCTAGATGGAGAACACCATACCAGAGTTTGGCCAAGTCATCTGTAATGTTGTAGACAGAGAAATAATGTTCCATTTGGGTGACCCAACAAGTGGGGTCCGAGCCATCAAATTTGGTTACAACCACCCACAGAAGGCGTATGTCTCGTTGAAAGTGATGGGGTTGAAAGGTATGGGACTGGGAAGAATTTTCACCTTCAGTCTTTGTATGTGTGTCATTAAAAGGGTCAGTGGTAGGGATCTTGAGTTTGGTGCAGAGTGATGCAAAGACAGATTCAAGCTGGGTGGTCAGTTTGTGTTTGACTTCCGCCATTGCGAACTGCACGGATGCATTTATTGTGGTATTGATGGATGTATCAGGGGAGGCAATAGTAGCACTGATTTGTTGCACTTCTTGTTGGGTCTCGAGGAAACTAGATTGCAAGGTGTTGAAGCGAGACTCCAGTTCTTAGCTACGGGTATGGGCCATGAGGATGGGTTAACTGAAAAGAGAGCGGGCGGTGTCAAAAATTTTTGTAGAAAAACTATATGGATGAATGTGATAAGGGAGAAGAGATGAATCTAATGGAATAGGTCTCAAATAATGGTGAAAACATTTGGTCTAAAGAATGTTGCAGTGCTTAAATCCCCAAATTCTTAACCAGAAAGAAATGTGTATTTACTTGGCAATCTGAACACACATGCGCGGTAATAGATCTCGCTAGTTTAATTTGTTTATGTTTATGTTTATGTTCCCTAAGGGTTAGGTATTCAAGGGCTCTACAGACACGGGTTTTCCCTGTGCTATAGCTCTCTGATATACGTGCGGGGTCCAATAGTAGTACTCGGCCCAATATCTCATGGCACTAACTAAGGAGGATAGATTGTACCCTTAGCTATACTACCCGACTGCCCAGGTACTAGAGAGTATCTTCCCGAGTGTTGTTCTCAGTGACACTATCGCAATCTGATGGCCAATAGGTTTATCTAAAGAGGGCTTTAGGAAATCTAGGCCGATCCATACACAGGTGTTGTTTGATGCGCTACCACTCGAAGGAGTAACAACAGGGATTACAAGGGTGGCCAATAGATGTGCGCTTAAGAACCACTTGTATTTCCTATGTGTATGAATCCCTCAACCAGAGGTTTATGCATGTAACAATAGATCTCTGTGGCTTAAGGACACTGGAATACTTCTCTACCTTGGAAAAAAAATACCCACAATTTTTGCCAAGGAAAGTGCTCTGATACCACTTGCAAGATACCAAATATAATAAATACGCAGAACATAAATAAAATGCTAGAAATGGTAGAATAACAGTAATATAACCAGCATAATCTCCAAAATAACACATAAATAATATGAGAACAACAACTAAAATAGCACTTTGTTTCAGAAAGCAATGTTCACAGGCCTCTTCGAGGGGGCAACCTCCAGTCGAGCAGTGCTCTAATACAATAATATCCAAGCTAGGGGTTTCATACCCTCAACCCTTATTTATACTAAATATGTCTATTAAGAGAAGCATCTAGAGGAAGATCCTTCTAGAAGCAAAAGCTTCTATTAGGTCTTCTTACATCTACCTTATTCTATTTTATTGAAAGGCCTTATTAATATTGACCTTTATTACATCCGAATACATTGATCTACCTATGTGCGGGTTAGGACCTTAACACCTCAGTTGCGTCATTTCCCAATGGACCGATCTATCGATGCTCTGTTCTGGAGAATGATGAAATCAAGAGGCAGATTCAGGATTTGCTGCAGAAATTTCACATCCGTCCAAGTTCATCGCCCCGTGGGAGCCCGATCATGTTGGTGCAAAAGAAGGATGGGACTTGGAGACTCTGTATTGACTATCGGGTGCTGAATAAGATCACTGTCTGGAATAGGTACCCGATCCCATAGATTGATGACCTTCTGGACCAACTCGTAGGGGAGAAATATTTTAGCAAGATCAACTTGAAGTTCGGGTATCACTAGGTACCAATCGAACCGTCCGATTTATGGAAGACTTCCTTCAAAGCCAAGGAGGGCCTTTTCGAATGGTTGGTCATGCCTTTCGGGTTGATGAATGCTCCCACAACCTTCTGGAGGATGATGGATGTCATATTGTGGCCATTCACCAACTCATTTGTAGTAGTGTACTTGGATGACATCCTGATCTTCAGCTAGACTTGGGAAGATAACCTCCACCACATCCGACAGGTCCCCCAAACACTGCGGAAACACAATTTGTGTGCCAATTTGGAGAAGTGCACTTTTGGCATGACCCAGGTTTAGTATCTGGGATACATTATTGATGAGCATGGGGTGCATGTGGATCCAACCAAGATCCATGTCATCTGGGATTGGCCAGCCCTAACTACTCTAACAAAGCTTCACATCTTTCTAGGTCTTGCTAATTTCTACAAGAGGTTTGTGTTGGGATTCTCTTATATCACTTGGCCTTTGAGTCAAGTCACCAAGGGAGGAGTGAAAGAAAAATTATTTTGGTCGGAATATCAACATAAGGAATTTATAGAATTGAAACATTACCTATGTTGTTCCCCATTGCTTACATTACCAGACTTGCAACAACCATTTGAGATCAAGACAGATTCCTTTGACTATGCTATCGGGGCAGTTCTTACTCAACAAGGACATCCAGTGGCATATCACAGTGTGACATTGTTTGACACAGTCTGAAAGTATCCCACTTGTAAAAAAGAAATGTATTCCATTATGCAGGCTTGTCAGCAATGGAAGCATTACATTTTGGGGAAGGAAATGATCATCCACACAGACCACCACCCCTGCAGTTCATACATACACAAGGAAAGTTGTAGAACGATTTCCATAAAAAGTGGTCCACATATCTGCAACAGTTTGATTTGAACATCAGGTGCAAGAATGAAAGCACCAATAATGTTGTAGACTGCCTCATCCGGCCACCAATTGTGGCGATAACGACCATGCTCAACTCTTATGGGAACGACACTTCTGATTGGCCGCTTCTCTACAAGAGTGATCCATATTTCAGCCACACGTACAAGATGCTCTTGGAGGGTAACCGAGTTCCAAATTTTCACCTCCAGGATGCACTACTATGTCACTTGGGACACCTTTGTGTTCCTTCGAGCAAGCATGCCAACCTGATTTGGGAAGTGCACTATACTTGATTCGTTGGACATTTCAGGGTCAAGAAAAAAGTGGTAGAACTATAGAAGTATTTTTATTGGCCAAACCTTCGACAGGATGTCGGGAAGTACATCATATCCTGCAATGCCTGCACCACTGCCAAACCGACCATCAAGAAGAAAGGCCTCTATACTCCATTGCGTACCCCCAGTCAACTTTGGGAATCCATCTCCATGGAATACATGTCGAGCCTTCCTTCTACTAATATTGAGACAGCAGGTTCCTCAATACATTTTGGTCCAGCCTCTGGTCAATGTTGGAAACCAAGCTCACCAAGTCCACAACTTTCCATCCCCAAATTCATGGCTAGATAGAGGTCATCAATAGGATGATCGTGCACATTTTTCACATGTACAACTCAAAGAATCCATGTACATGGGATGAGAGCCTCCCCTATGTACAACATAGCTATAACCGGGCCCTCCACAGCTCAACCGACCACTGCCCCTTTCAGGTGGACTTGGGATTCCAACCACTATGTCCCATTGATGTAGACATACAATTTGCAGCTACTCAGGCTAATTCAACTCATTTCCAGTCTGAAGCTACCAAGGAGAACAACTTTATTGAGCGCATTCAAAACATTTGCCAACAGTTTCATGACATATTTGAGAGAGCTAATGCTAAGTACAAGCAATGGCATGATCAACATCGGGTGCAACACAACTTCTGGGTGGGTGACAAAGTCTGGATACATTTGTAGGAGCGTCTCAGTGGACCCCACCACAAGCTTCACCCTCTTCGATATGGGCCATACACAATCACCAAGGATGTAAAGGACAATTCCTTCGAGCTCAGTATCCTACCATTCCTTGGTTTGCACCTAGTTTTCAATGTGGACCACCTTCGGCCTTACTTTCCACCTCTACTGGACACATCTTGATCTAGGTGGATATCGGTGGCCACTAACCTTTTCCAACTGGCTCAAAACAGTTTTCTGGCAATTTTGGTAATTTACTATTTTTAGTAGGTTTTAACTTATGGGGCCATTTTGAGGCCCTAAACGATGTTTTTTGGGAAAATGGGTTTTCAAAATATGGTATTTCCTTTGATATTGTGCCTAAAATGAATCTCCTCGATGATACCTTTCCAACAGGCTATCATAAGCCTAAAACTGAGATCGTATGCAAAAGTTACGACCCCAGGAAGTTGATGTACTAACTTACCCAAACGGGGCCCACATGACTTTTGGTGCTTCATCTCCTAGGGTTAGGTTTTTGGATGTCTAGGGTTTTTGGCATTCCTTCTTATTGTAAAAATGCCTTCAGAACCTCATTGTATTCATGTTCTTGAGAATGCGAGTAGCTGTCACATCTCTTCTCAGAGATAAGCTGCCACCATTCTAGTGAGTCTTTCACTCTATATTTTTACAGTCTTTCTACATTTATTTCATTAATAGAAATTATGTATTACTGTATATATGTGTTTATGGTTGCATATATAATACTTTTATATTATATGATTGGATATCCATGATATCTCTATGCATTTCTTTATTATATCTCCGCTCTCATTTCATGTCGAAAATAATCTGGATCACATCTGACATAGCAGAAGAACTCACACCAACAGAGTTAAACACAGACTGCATGGAAAAATCCAAAACTTATTGGATTATGGACACACAAATGAAGAACACCCAACAGTAGAGGATCCATCTATATTGACTTGTCAAAGCAGGCCAACTCTTTCACCAAGGCAAGTGTCTCACCAGGGACCAAGTTCAAAAGAAGGTTCCTCATCTCATGGAGGAACTCAACGCAATAGGGACCATTTCTTCATAAGGGGGAAGGAATGATATAGGTGGATATTGGTGGCCAGTCGCATATTCCACTTGGACCCCCACCATTGTTTCTTTTAGTTTTCCAATTTCCTTAATTGTAGCACAATTTACTATTTTTTGCAGTTTTTCGGGTCCTGAACTTCCGGAGCCACTTTGAGGCCCTAAACAACATTTTTTGAGGCATGGTCCAGTCAATAAATATTAGTCTATATTGGACCACGATATTTGATGTCATCATTTGTAGTCCTTGTATAGATATTTTTAACGATGTATCATATGAGTCAAACAGAGATAGTATGCCAAAGTTATGACCCCGAGAAATTGATGTACCAATTTACCCTGACGGGGCCCATATTCTGGTGTTTCATCTCTTAGGGTTAGTTTTGTGGATTTTTAGGGTCTCCATTTCTTCTCAATAACATATAGTACTTCAAGCCTCATTGGAACACAGAGTTCAGAGGCCTGTAGCTGCCACATCTCTTCTCATAGATAAGCTACCAATGCTCTAGCTAGTTTATTTCTATTATGTCTGTAAACAAATTTCAGTTCTTTGATATTAATGAAATGAAGTGTTATTTCCATTTCATATTTGTATTCATGGTTATTTTTTTATTATTTTGTGTTCCTGCATAAATTCGGATCAAAGGATGTTCCACCTAACCATAGACTGTTTCTCCAATTCTCTTAGTGGCAAGTCACCCGTGAGATAGGACTATGAGTCCACAATGATGGAAAGGATCATATGGGTGTCTACAGTCCACTGTAAACAAATCAATTACCCACTAAAACATAGTGAAATTACTCCTACAACAATTCCAACCACCTAGCTCTCTTCCCCATCATTTTTCATAATACAAGGGATGGCATTTCCTTCTTTGCACCTGTTGGCATAGGCCTATTTTGGGAGAGAAAATCCTATGTTTGGGTGCATGCCTATTTTGGGAAAGAGAAGCCTATTTTTGGACACATGCCTATTTTTGGAAACATAAGTCTTTTTTTGGAGCATGCACCATATGTGGCAGAAAAGCAGCATGCAGAAGTTGAGGGAAAAGCAGCATGCAAGAGATGAAAGAAAAGAAGCATGTGGAAGATGGAGGAAAAGAAACATGGTGTGCATGTAGGAGAACCTATCCATGCTAGGGTTATGGTTTTTGAGGTGAATGTAATGGATATAATCCAATAGAATAGTATAAATAAAGGCCTAGGAGGTCTAGTAGGGTTGATTAGTTGGTTAAGGAGATATAGTTTGGTCTAAATAAGCTAGTGAGCAGGTTTTTGAGGGTTACGTCACATGTTGTGGAGCATGGTGTGGTCAATTATTCCTCATAGAGAGTAGTTACCCTCCTTTTTTTATTGTAAGAATGAAGAATATAATGTGTGCAATGCATATTTTGTAGAATGATGAATAAAAGAGAAAAAGAGACAAATCTTTGTGGACATAGCCCAAGGGGGGGTGAACCATGGTAAACTTGTTGTGTTAATGTGTATGAATGGTTGTTCTACTATTATGTTGTTTATCAGTTAAAGAATGAATGTTTATCTTAGATTATGACAACATGCTTGCATAGTTTGGTTAATGAATGAATACTAGATTTAGATGAATGGATAATAATGTTGATGCATGAGGAAAAGGAACATAATACAGTCCCAATCCATTCCCTGACTATAGACATATGAGTATTGCAATCCCCCATAAGCTATCTCGGGTTAGACTGCATTGTGCACTCTATGTGTAGCATTTCCTTCTGGTTTACCAGAAGGGCCGATAGTTTGAGGGCTTTTTTGGAAACCTTTGAGATCAGAACATGGGTCAGCCCAAGCATCTAACAAATGGTTTCATTGTCGAGATGAACTGGAGAGGATATATTGGAAGGGTTCTATTGAAGAACAACACAGAGAATGAAAGCACAGAAGGGAATGATCATTAAATGAAATCAAACGAAGGCATAGATTGAAAGATGGTTAAGGACAAAGGAACTCGAGTTTGTGTTCTAGGATAACAGAAACCATAAATATACACCACACAAATATCTTGACAAATATGTTTTTAGAAACTTGCATGAAGTATTTTCTTCGAATTTCCACATCTATTGCAGGAGTGGCTATTATTTTTGAAGGAAAAAAAATAGATAATATATTTCTAGTGGCATCCTTTGGAGATCGCGCAGTTGCAACAAGTAAATAACAAACTTACGCACGCAGTAGATTTTTGGTTAGACAATATTATCGCAGGGTTTATCACTAAATTTGCAGTTGATACTACGAATTTGTACATTGTTGTCAAGAAGGACTTTTTAAAGGTACCCAAAGGTAGGTACATAATATCACTTTCTACTTCCATAAATATTTTATTATATGACAAAGGCATGATGACCATGGAATCAGACAACTAAAATTCACTGCATGCATGGGGGAAGGGGAGAAGCACTGACAAGAGTCTAAGATATGGAAAGGGAGCTAGATAAGGGGAAGAAAAAGGAGGTCATAGAACCAATCATGATGGATGAGGACCAGACAAAGAATATAATGGAAAAATCTAGAAGGATGTGTACTGGTAGACCTTACCAATATAATATGAATAGAAAAAAGAGGGCCATAGCCGGCAAAGAGGGCTTGGAGAGCGATGGATAAGAGGTAGAGGATCTTAGGGCTATGAAGAATATTGAGGAAACCATACATGAAACATATGAAAGGAAAAGAAGAGGTACAGGGTCAGGAACAGAAGGCAAAACTCCAGTCTAGATCATAGTTAGTGTGGAACCTACAACCCCATGTGTGACTAATACACCTGAAGGAATACCATCTTTTAGAAAACCAATTTTTAGTAGAAGAGGGGCAACAAGTCAGGAGTCTAGGAGAGGACAAAAAATTGGGGGTACAATTTCATCAATTAGTAGTCAACTATATACACCGCACAGAGGTGGTAGCTCAACAAGATTCAAAATGGTGGGAGTATATCCCACTATCATATTACTAGAATTTTTTGGTGAGGCATCAAAGGACCCTTAGAAGAATTTATTCATCTGTGAAAAGATCTGGGAAGCAAAGCAGGTCATAGATGAGGATACAAAAGTGGTGCAAATAGCTATAACATTGAGAGACTGCGCACTATACTAGTACATGAGCCTTGATTTAAATAGTCCACAAGGAGCACGAAATACTGTCGTGGAGGTGAAAAAGTTATTGGTAAATGAATTTTAGAATATAAGATTAGAAGACTAGTACATGAAAAAAATGTTTGAGATCAGGTAGAAACTAGGAGAGTCTATCTAGGAGTTTGATCAATGGTTCAAACATCTGAAATTTAAGTTGAAGTACTCTATTATTGACATGCAACATACACAGTTACTTGTGAACTCACTATTACCACACTTGAATTATCGGGTCTTGAGACAACAAAAGTTTCAAACTCAAGGAGAGGATTTGCAAGAAGCCCTATAGCTAGAAGAAAACCAGTATCAACAAATAGATTCAACAATAGAAGAGATGAAAAAGGATCTCAAGAATATGGCATTTCAGTTGAACTAGAACAAATGGAAAGAGAAGAGAGAAGTTGTTTGGTGTACGTTATGCATGACAGAAGGACACCATAAGAACGAATGTCCAACCTTTGTGCAATACCTAGCAGCAGAGGTTCGAAATCCCTTGCCAGCAGGAGGACCATGGTGTGAAATTTGTAAGACACATAGGCATGATCCATATCATTGTCCAATGATGCATAAGTATAAGCCAGTTCCAAAAAGTTATTACTGTAGTTTTTTCAAATTAGTGGGTCATGATGACAAGAACTGTAGAACGCTGGAATTGATTAGAGAGAGAACTTCAGATACTTATAAGATGCAAGCAGAGATGATGACAGGACAAGATGCACCACAGTTCAATAATGTGCAACCACAATTCAATCTCGCACAACCACAGTATAATACTGCATAGTATAACCAAATACCCCAATACAATGCATCACACAAATATGGAGGTGGATTCATAGGTGGAGTTCGTGGAAGACGAGGATTTGGACGAGGTAGAGGGACAATGGTCTGCCATAATTTTAAACAACTAGGACAATATGAACGAGACTGTCCACTTCCACTTCCAACATGTATGTATTGTTGCACAAAAGACCATTACATAGAACACTGCCCAACATTATTGGGGAAAATACATGAAAAAAAGAACCAGAACAATCAGAATGTCTAGTGAATTTTTGCAGAAGATAGGGATGATGGAAAGAATATCAACATAGTTACTCAAGGAGGAGCCAAAACGGGAGTTGATGCAGGAAAACATGATCCATATCAATAAGAGTGGGTCAAGAAGAACACTAAGCCACACAAGGATTTTTATGTGCAAAAAGAAAAGGAGACATTTAAGGAGGCCAGATAGGAGATTCTAAAAGAGAACATTGCATCTACATCAATTGTGCAACAAGGTTAGGATCCACCATTGTACGAAATTCCACCCTCAATGGATCACACCAACAAAGGAAAACCTTTAGAGAAAGTCAGTAACCTAAAGAATTTTTTTCATTCATGTGTAAATTTATTGAATGATCCATCATCCATTAAGGTCTTACAAAACTTGCTAGAAATATGCAACACAGAAGTAGAAGGGAAGTTAGAACAGAATATAGTTAATCATCTCCATACGAGAAGAAGAACTAGTAGGGAATTCAGGTTAAGTGCCAACATTAGGGATTTCAATATGGGAGATGTCATAATTGCTTTAGGATCTGAAATGAATGTATTACCTAAGAAGACATGGCAGTGTATGGGGGAACCCACATTAGGATGCTCACATGTCCAATTGAAATTGGAAAATCATCATATATTATTACCAATTGGAAGACTTAAAGGTGTAACAGTAGACTTGGATGGAGTGCGCATTGTGGAATTTTTTGAAGTTATAGAAATAATAGATGGCACGACACCCTACCCAACATTAATAGGACTCGACTAGGAATTTGATAATCAGGTTGTGATCAAACTGAAGACTTGGTAAGTTACTTTTGAATCATGAGAATATAGATTAATTTCCCCACTGGATCACTCAGAAGGAGAAATGTTTTTAGAGGTGACATGTTTGGACTTGGAAGAAATAAATCAATTATATAGGACTACCGTGTGAGAAGAATATTATGTCAACCCAACTACAGATGGGGTACTTAGTTGGAGAAGCATTACATCGTGTGCCTTAGACTTTGAGATAGGTTTGGAAAACTGGAATAAAGACTACATGAATTCTCAACAAGGAGGTGCACAAAAATAGAGTGAGCAGTAAGGTGGTTTGATACAGAGGTAAAGGAACCCCCCACTTTTCACGGTTTTAAAAACTTAGAAGACTTCTTGACAAATTATGAGGAAGAAGTTTTGGAATATCATAGGTTGTTAGCCATGGATATTTCACTCAAGGAAACACCTATAATATGGTGGGGTGCGCAAAAGGAAATTATTCAAGACTGGTATCAGTGTAAAAGATTAATGCACATTAGAATTGGCATAGAACAGGGGAATAATAGATTGCAGAAATATGATGGGAGAGGAAGACCATATTAGTACATAGAGAAATGCACAACACAATGGAGGTTGACACCACCAGAAGAATGGACTTATTACTTTATTCATACATTGGAAGGGATACCAGGGAAACGGTACATAGAACATGAACTGTGCAGAGGCACTACAAAATAAAATATTACAATAAAATTTTGTGGTAACTTTCTCATTTGAACATGAGAACCCCAATATCGATTCATCTATGAAGCTAATAAAGGGAATGATATTTTTTTAGGAACCTGAGGTGGAAATTATAACATAATATCAACAACAGAATAGACAAATAGTCAAAGACTTACTCTCATGTTATCATGTCATAGAGGAAGCACTAGAAGAAGATGATACATGTAACATTCAGATAACAAATATTGAAGGTGAGAGAGAGGTGAAAGGTCCATCTTTGGAGTTAGATTCATTTGCTGCACCAATTAAGGTCAATAAAGTCAACATTGCGACATAATAAAATCATAAAATGGCCAACTTTGGAGACTACTGGGATGATAAGACACTAGAAATGATAACATAATTACTGCACAACTACAGTGACTTGTTTCCAATAACCTTTATAGAGATGAAAGTAATAACAAGTGAGTTGGGTGAGATGAAGATACCCATAAAACCATATGCTATACCTGTTAGACAGAGACCTTACAAGTTGAATCCAGTTTATAAGAAAAAATTGCAAGAAGAACTTAAATGAATGCTAGAAGTTGGTATCATAGAACCAGTGGAAGAATCTGAATGGATCAGTCCCATGGTTTCCCATGAAAAGAAAAAACGAGGAATACAAATTTGTGTAGATATGAGGAAATTGAATGACTCTTTCTTACATGATTCTTTCTTACATGATCCTTTCCCTACCCCTTTTACAAATGAGGTATTAGAGAATGTGGGAGGCCAATAAGCATACTCATTCACAGATGGATTCTCAGGTTATCATCAGATCAAAATAGCTCCAAAAGATAGGCATAAGACTACATTTTCTACAGAATGGGGATCCTATCAGTATACAATTATGCCCTTTGGATTGAATAATGCACCATCTATATTTTCAAGGGTGGTCATAGTTTCCTTTAAAGATTTCATATATAAATTTTTAGAAGTATATCTGGATGACTAGACTATTTTTATCCTTTTGAAAGATCATATATAAGTCTTAAGACTAATGTTGGACATGTGTAGGCAATGTCATATTTCATTAAACAACATGAAATGCATTTTCAGCACACCCTTTGGGATATTTTTAGGACATGTGGTATGCATACAAGGGTTATTGGTTGACCCTACAAATATTGTTGTAATTTTGAACTTACCACCACCAAAGTCAGTGCATCGGTTAAGAGCCATACTTGGACATACAGGCTACTACATGAAGTTTATCAATGGGTATGCACAGATTACTGCGTCGATGGAATAGATGTTGACAAAGGACACCAAATTTCAGTGGAACGAGGATTGTCAGCAGGGATTCGATACTTTGAAGGAGAAGATGGTGACAACACCTATTTTAGTGTTTCCTGATTGGGAAAAGACATTTCATGTGCATGTAGATGCATAAGCAATAGCACTTGGAGAAATTTTAGTGCAGCTAGAAGTAGGTGACTTAGCTCATCATATAGATTTTGCAGGCAGGAATTTATTAGACTCATAGTAGAATTACAACACAACAGAAAGTGAAGGTCTAGGCATGGTGTATGCAATGTAGAAATTCAGACATTACTTATTGTGAAATCACTTTAAAATGCCCATAGATCATTTTTCCCTAAAATATCTAGTCAACAAGCCAGTGTTAGGGGGGATGATTTGTAGATGGATATTATTGTTCTAGGAAAATGATTTTGAAGTAATATTTAAACCAGGGAAATTGAATGGAGGACCAAATCACTTATCAAAGATAATTGTTGGAGAAGAACCTACTAACTTAGAAAACAACTTCCTTGATGCACAGTTATTTTCAGTACAAATAATTGATGAGTACTGTGTTGATATAATTGAATTCTTGAGTATAGGAGTTGCACCAAAGGAGTTTAGTATTGCACAAAAGAAAAACCTGGTAGTCAGAGCAGCAAACTATCAACTAATTGCAGGTCATTTATACAAGTTGGGTGCATACAACATTTTGAGGTGTGTGATGGAAAATGAATGACCCATGGTTCTAGCATAATCCCATGAAGGTATAGTTGGAGGACACTATCCAGGAAATGCTACCATGTAGAAGGTATTGCGTGCATTTTTATGGTGGCTAACAATTCATAAGTATGAAAAAGAATATTTCCAGAACTATGATGTATGTCAAATAGTTGGAAAACCCAACAAGAGGGATGAGATGCCCCTAAGACCCTAAGTAACTCTTCAAGTATTTGACAAGTGAGAAATATATTTTTTCGGACCTATTAATCCACCAGAAAGAAGGTCAGAAGAAAGATACATCATTACTACAACAAAATACTTAACTAGATGGTCAGTTTCAACACCAGTCAAGGATTGCAGCATAGAAAAAGGAGTGCATTTCTTATTTGAGCAGTTGATTACAAGATTTAGATGTCTCAGGATTATGATGAGTGACCAAGGAGAGTACCATCCAGGATATGACCGAGGAGTTTGAATTCTATCACCAGAAGAGTACACCATATCATCCTCAGGAAAATAGGATAGTAGAATTCCTTGAAAAAGATTTGTAATGTGAGAAGATATGATTGAGATTGAAAAATACCAGTAGTATTGTGGGCATACAGGACTACATGAAAGAAGTTGACGGGACAAACACCATTCAGATTGGTGTATGGAAAAGAAGTAGCGGTTCCATTAGAAGTTTGGGTACCTAGTCTATGCATGGAATCAATTACCAATATGTCAGAATGAGGCAGAGTACAAGAAATGTTAAGTCAACTTATGGAACTGGAAGAAGATCGGATTCTGGCAGGATTCCACCAAGAGGTGCAGAAAGCAAGGAATGAAGCCTGGCATGATAGACACATTAAGAGGAAGAGATTTAAGGAGGGAGGGGGGAAACAAATTTGTGCACCATCCTGGTAAGCTCAAAATGCATTGGATGGGTCCATTTGAAGTGATCTATGTCACAGATGGAGGATCTGTTCAGCTAAAGGACTTGAAAGGAAAATAAATGCAAGTTTTGGGGAATGGAAGTCCACTGAAACTGTATAGGGACAATCGACCTACTAACTCTCAGTAAACACAACACATTAAGGAAGCCATGTGTATAGTGTACTATAGTAGAAATTAGGAAAGAAAAATTACAAAAATACATAAAAAGTAAAAAAATTATAAAAATACAAAAAGACGAGGAAGTTGGTTGACTGGTAGGAAATTGGAAAATGTCATGTGCAATAGACATCGAAACCATCTCGACAAGAAGTAAAAGTTATCGTGCACAGGAAAATTGGACATTGTGCAAATGACTGGAAAAACTGAAAAATCTGGTAGAACATTAATGACCAAGTCTATAAAGAGGGAAAAGCATGGGAAAGTTTGACACTTAATGATTTTTGAGTGAATAGAGAGATAAAGAGCACAACCCAGGTGGAATTTTGTGAGGAAGATAGCAATTTACCACATTGCATACATCATGACACCTTTGAAGGTTGGCGCCCTTGGGAGATATTTTGGGGTTACTCGACAGGCTGGAAGAAGGAAGGAAAGAATGATAGAGCCTGAGGATGATGTACACTTGGAGGAAGTCACCACCTCAATGACAGATTCAATCGTCCCGACCAAGGTAGAGGAGGAAACATCGACAACTACATAAGTCAAAATGGGTCAAAGCTCCAAAAACCCCAATGACAGCACAAACCCTAACCCAAAAACACTTGCAGAACCTGAGGGAATGGAGGGAAAACAACAGGGACATGTCGCAGAGGAGGTTTTGGTTGAGGATATGAAAAACTAGTTGGAGATTGAAGGAGAGGAAGAAGACATGACAAAAATAGTGGTAGAAGGCCACCGAGCCATCGACCATAAAAGAAAGGTGCTTGACGCAACTGAGATCACACTCTCGTACATCCCAGATGATGTGGTCACAGTGGAAGATATGTTGGCAAAAGTGTCGAAGATGAGATACTCTGACCACGATGTTCGATACATAGTGAAGTTTCCATACCTTGCATAGGAAACTTATTTGGAGGACATGGGGGAGATAGGACCCCTAGGAAGACCCATCTTGGAGCTTGTGTAGTGGATTATAGGGTTGTTTAATTTGGGTATCATTAACCTATTGGATACACCGCATTTCGGGTGCAGTAAGAATGTGGGACTATGTGAAAAACATTTATTGTCCAGGGTACATGGAGGTATCTTGTGGATGGATAGGTTAGTCCCCATTGATGTTTCTTTGATTTCCAAAATTAATTATTTTCCCACTATTTGCGCACAACCCGAGGAGTACCTAGAGAATAAAGCACAAGAAAAGGAAATTGCAGAGATAGTGAAAGCACATTTTGGAAAAAATAAGGGAACTAGGGTGTAGTCATCAAAGACATCAACGATGCCACGATAAGGTTCACCAACAAGATAATGGATTGCAAATTGTTGAGGAAGTGAAGGAAGGAAAAGGCCCTAGCAGCTATCATAGTAGTAGTCATGCACTGCGTAAAAGGAGTAATGTTTATCTTGGATCCATACCTATTAAATCAGTTTTTGATTGACTGCATGAATGTGCAGGAAAATGGAACTGAGTTCCATTATTCTTGGCTCCTCATACTCATTTATTACTAAAAAAAATTCTCATATTTTCTAGACATGAAGGGGCAGTGCTATGCAGCAAGATATGAAACCCTCTAGCAATATAAGGACAATAAGAATCAACAAGAAAACAATGTAGTGTTTGCCATTTTTCTGGAAGACATGCAACAGAAAATAACAAATGTGTGGAGGATTCCTGTTGAGGTGGTCTAGGAGAACAAAGGTATTTCCAGTTTTAATGCATCCAAACATCACATGTGGATCCATGCCATAAGGGACCTGAAGGAAAAGTGGTTGGAAATGCAGTACCTCATATCAAGGGAAGAGGTTGACTGGATTTTCAATGACTGGCCCGCACAGTGGAAGGTGCCAACAACAAAGAAGGAAGCCAAACCCAAGGTGAAAGCAGAGGTAGACACATCGACAAAGATAAGTAGTCTAGTTGACAACACCAGAAAGTATGCAAAGTGCACTTAAGCGTCAGGAAGTAATGTCGCAATGAAAAATCCGAGGAAGAAAGAAACAGTGTCAAGGGCCAAAGTCCAGGGCAATGACAAGAATGGAGAAACCTCTTGACCCAAGGAGGAGGATACACAGAAGAAGAATATTTGGGTGCAACCCTCACAAATGAATAGTGCCAGAATGTAAGAGGAGGAAACATGAAAGAAAATGAAATACCACAATAAGCCTCCAGTAATCACAATTACAGAGGACGATGTCGAGTTAGTGGCAGACAAAGTCCGAGATAGAAGCAAAGATGTAGTACGCGCAGTAGAGGTGCAAAGGGAGGAGTTCATGGAAAATTTGGTGTAAGTCCATGAGAATATATAAAGGCTTCATATACCTATAGTGCATCAATTTACAACATAGCAGATAGAGAAGACACAACAAGCACTTGCGCAGAAGGAACAGGAAGAAAAAATTTAGACAGTGGTGTAGGGCAGGGACACCTTCAAGGTCACACAACAAATGATCAAAATTAAGGAGGAGAGAACATAAAATTAAATTAGGGACATAGACCAACTTGAGTTGGTTATCGCACAGATACCTACAAAGGCACTATACAAACTACAAGAAAGTGTGATGGAAGAAGTCCAACCTAAATCCCGCGCAGATGCTACTAACTTGGAAGTTGGTAGGGAGGTTACAAAAGTGTTACAAATTACTTGTGATCAATTGACCATGGAGAAGGAGGAGGAGAAGAGATAGGAAGATAGATTAGAGAAGTGACTGACAACATTCTATAACAACATACCAGACTATGCACAGGAGATGAAAGGCACACCAGAAGGGAAGTTTCATATGATTGCATAGCTCATGGAGAAATAAAAACAAGGGATCACAAAGCTCACCGAAAAATTGACTCCTACTACACCCCCAGAAGTTAGAGATCAAAGAGAATAGGAGGCTAATGTGCACATTGATAGTATTGCACAGGAAGCTATGACCATGGAAGAATTCTATGATAAGACTACTCAAATGTGGACTAGCATGGAGGAAGATGAGAAAATACAACAACTAGACTAGAATAAAGAGAAGATAATTGTAGACATTTAGGACTTAAAGCAATAGTAGAAGGCAATGGCCATCCTAGAGATCATGAGGAGTGTGTAAGAAATGAAGAACTTGCAAGCCGAGTTGAAGGCTGCATAGGCAGACAAGCAAGCAAGATAGGCTCAGCTGGAGCCATTACAGTAGGAAGCAGAGAGGATGGTATAAAAAATACAAGTAGATAAAGGGGAAATAGAGAAAATGCATGCAGAATGAATAGACGTGCTGGCAGAGCACATTACAACGCAGAGTGTGGAAAAGATGGTAGAGAAGAGCACACAAGTTAAAGAGAAAGTCACTCAAGTGGAAAAGGTGTTCCAGGAGTTGCAATTAGCCATCTAGAATGTCAACTAAGGCTAAGTGGCTTGGGACGAGCCACATGTCAATGTTGGGGGCCTGTTGGCATAGGCCTATTGTTTGAGAGAAAAGCCTATGTTTGGTCACAAGCCTATTTTGGGAAAGAGAAGCCTATTTTTGGGCGCAAGACTATTTTGGGAAAGAGAAGCCTATTTTTGGGTGCAAGACTATTTTGGGAAAGAGAAGTCTATTTTTGGATTAGATGTCATATGTGGTGGAAAAGTAGCATGCAGAAGATGTAGGAAAAGAAACATGCAAAAGATGAAAGAAAAGTAGCATGCAGAAGATGTAGGAAAAGAAACATGCAAAAGATGAAAGAAAAGTAGCATGCAGAAGATAGAGGAAAATCAGTGTGGTGCACATGCAGACAAACCTAGCCATTTTAGGGTTAGGGTTTTTGAGGTGAATGTAATGGCTGTAAGCCAATATAATAGTATAAATAAAGGCCTAGGAGTTCTAGTAGGGTTGATCAGTTGGTCAAGGAGATATAGTTTTGTCTAAATAAGCTAGTGAGTAGGTTTTTGAGGGTTAGGTCACAAGTTGTGGGGCCTGGTGTGGTCTAGTCCACCTCATGGAGGGTACTTACCCTCCTTTTTTATTGTAATCCTAAATAATTTAATGCACGCAGTGGAGATTTTACAGAATGATGAATAAAAGAGTAGAAGAGACAAATCTTTGTGGGCATATCCCCAGGGGGGTTGAACCACAGTAAACCTATTGTGTTAATGTTTTTGAATGATTCTTCTATTGTTATGTTGTTTATTAGTTACAGAATGAATTTTTTTCTTATATTATGACATCATGCATGCATAGTTTGGTTAATGAAGGAATACTAGATTTATATGAATGCATAATAATGTTGATGCATAAGGAAAAGGAACAAAATACAGTCCCAATCCATTCCCTAACTGCATACATCTGATTATTGTAGTCCCCCATAATCTATCTTGGGTGAGACTGCATTGTGCACTCTGTGCGCAACATTTCCTTTTGTTTTACCAAGAGGGATGATAGTTTGATGATTTTGTTGGAAACCTTTGAGATCAAAACTTGGGTCATACCAAGTGTCCAATAGCACCACAATCACTTAAACAATATCCATCCCATCCAGGGCTCCAACATAGACGAACTAGGAATATCTATATTGGGGGTTCCAAGAAATCCAACTGCAATAGAATTTCTCACATAGAATTTATAAATGATATTGGGTAATTTCCTCAATAGGAAACACTCATAGCAATACCAACCTCATTATTATCATAATTAATAGCTTCAACAAGCTATCTTCAATACCAACTATGACTAGCCATTGTTTTTCAGTATTTAGATATATGTTTCCTCTCTTCTTTCTAACTGTAAAAACCCATCTCTCCTTTACCCTAATTTTCTCTTCTCCCATGCTTTCTTGACTCTTACTCTTCCCCCAAAGGATGATTACACTCAACCCATGTTGTCAAAAATAAGTGGGCTAACTTCCTCACCCAACCTCTCACATGAATTCATTGATCAAGTGTTTAATAAGTCAAAGAGATAAATAGTTAAATAAAAAACTAACTAATGGAGATGGCTTAAGACTCAAGGCATATGGAAACCCCTCAAAACCCCCATTAATCCCCCTCTCTTGTGGAATAATATCCCCAATTAATCTGGTCCTTACCCATCTACAATCCACAATGTATTTCATTTTATTATTTTTCAATATACAATGTTTACATATTACATCACTTCGCGCACAACCATTTATAATACTCACAAATATACAATGTTACATCGGGGATCAAAGTTGGGGTGTTACATTAAAGATATTGATTTATTATTCGGCTCCTTGAGTTTATCTCCTTCTCTATATTCCAAGGAAAATTTGGAGAGGGTATTGGTTGCTTCACAAGGAAGTAATTAGATATATGTTGGTTATTTTACTTGGATGGTTTTATTTTCTTGACATGTCTCTTGGGAGGAAAAATAAATTTTACTATGCCCATTTGTTCAACAATGGTATTGGGTGTCTCAAATTCATATTCATGTTTTTTGAATTTGCTTTAATACTATTGTGGATAATCTATGAAATATTCATTACATCCAATGCTAAAGTTTTCATAGTCCAAGTGATGCACAAGGATCAGATATTTTTTCTTTAGACTTTCACTAGAGTTCAATTGATTATTATATTTTTGTGGGGATAAAAAATTGGAGCATGAATCTATGAAACTTGCACAAAAGGGAGGGACTAGTAAGAAACAATGGAATATGTGGCGTAGAATTCATGCCTAGAAAGCATTTAATTGATTTTAAAAGATGGTTTCAGTCTGAAAGATCATGACATATGAAAAGAGGATTTGGCATATGCATCCAAGCCAAGAAATTCCTCTTTGTATGGTACATATAATCAAGATATCTTGGTTACTTTGAAGATATATGATATCCCAAAGATTCTGTGTTTAACTAAAATTTAAAATGGATCTAGAGATTTATAATGTGTCATCTAGCAACACCATAAATCATTGCTATGACAAGACTAGGTGAATTTGCTTTTCTTCAAAGTTTAAAATTCGAGTGAAGGATTAATTTGTTCTAGTGAAAACTTGAGGAGGCATCAAGTTAAATATCGAATTAAAATATTTCCATCGAATTATATGATAAAAATAGTAGATCATGTTTACACAATTTACAAAGGGACTAGTGCATCATTATCTGAACATCTTGTTGAACATCTTGTTGATATTGAGAAGGCCCTATTGAAGAAAATGAATAAGAATGATGATAACAAATTTACCACAATTCAAATTTCTACCATATATATGATTTTGTAATAACTTTCTACCCAATTCTACATCTATTTGTGTGAAATATCCATGCATTCCTACTAATATCAGACATAATCTTGGATTATTTAGGGTTTGAGTACCTACCAAGATGCATGCAGTAAGTATTGAGAGTTTCAACATTTTGAGATTGAAATACTATCTTTAGTGTCACCATTTAGAGGTGCTTGTATTATGTTGCAACTTTTGCTAGAAAATGATGTCTTGCATAATTCCTAGGAAGTTTTTGAGAAGATGCCCATTCAACTGTAATCATGGATTGTTAGAAGTAATTGGAGAATAGTCAGATGTGCATGTCAAAGTAATTCTACAAGAACCTAAACCTACAGGTTTGCAAGTTGTAATCAGTTGAGAAAAAGTGACTAGATAGAGAGAATTCGACGAAGTTTTGGTGCTAATTGGAATTGTTGCAGTGTGACTTCAAACTTGGAGTGTACTTCTAGGATGATCCTCAATTAAATAATCAAGTACATCATTGGTGGAAGGAGGATATCATTGGAAGGTAGTGCATCATTTCGAAGGAAGAAAAATAATTAAAATATTGCAAATCAACTGAATCATGGTCATTGTTATTCTTTAGTGGCGACATATTTTTTACTTTAAGGAAACTCAAATAATGGTGTCTTAGTTCAAACTCATGGAAAACCAAGATCTCTCATTGATAATAAATTTGGTTAGAGGTTTGAATTTTCATATTGAAGATTTCTTTTTGGAATAGTATTTGGAGCATTAAAAATAGAATGAATAACCATGTATTGGAAAAAGGGTCATTGATATATTATCTCTAATAAAATTAGGTATTGCCTATAATGAGAGATGATGGCATGTGCTCAACATTTTTTTATAAATTTTGGTTAAAGTAGTTGGTTATAAAACATGTTTCATGGAGATATCTAGTCCTTAAATTTCCTTGAGGATAATTTTGTTTTAGAAAATTTGGTTAAAGTGGTTGGTAAACATGTTTCAAGGAGAGGTCTAGTGTTCAAATTTCATTGAGGATCATTTATTTTTAATGTACATTGGTGCCTTACATATATTGGAAATTTTTGTCAATTATAAGGAAGTTACATTGTGTTATAAGGGATTAAATGGTATTGTATTTGGGGTTATTAGGTGTTATTGTTAATGTCATAAGTGGTTGAAAGTATGTCGAGAGATTATGTGATATTTATTTTGTGTGATAAGGGGGCTTAGGATCATTTTGTGTGTGGCATTGTGACTATTGATACACAGTGGTATTTTTTTTGTATTGCTATTTTTGGTTTGTTGTGGGAAAACCTGGGTTTCAACATTAATTCACCAAAAAATCCCAAGATACGAGCCCTTTTGGCATCACTCGCAAGTAGGCGAAGTATCACTCGAGGTACCTATGGTTTTGTAGGAACCAGGTTTCAGTAGTCATGGGGGGATATGAGGCATTCATAACTTTCTATTTACTTAAAATTCATCCATATACCCTGTGTGTGAACTCATAATAGCATAATAACATATGATAAATTCATCCTACTTAACCATTCAACAAGTGCACAAAACCCTTATATTCATATTATCCATTAAGAATCTACTACATGTGTGCAATAAACAGAATAAATCAACACATTGTGACATCAAACACATCGGGACATAGAGATTTAACGTGGTTCACCCCAAACTAGGCTATGTCCACAATGGCTAGCTTATTATATTATTCATTTTTAATCCTTACAACAGGTACACACTATGCTCATACAATAATCTTGCGTTAAAATGGAAACCTACCCAAGTTGTTCTATATTGCAGTGAAAACATACCTCTTCAACTGATATTCAAATCGCAAGAACAAAAAAAAACCACGCTCTTTTTTCATCCCCCCTTCTTCTTTCTACAAAAAATCCATACATAATTATACATTTCTATTCGGGCTTATCCCATTACAAAGTGGACAAAGTGTTCCAAAACTCTCAACTAACTTCCTCCTTTTGCACGTTGGCTCCTAAAAATGCACTAAATGTCTTTTGCGCGTGTTGTTCCTTTTTCAACTTGTCGCATTGTTTGCTCCTTCATGACTCCCAAAACTTACCAAAAATAACATGCTCCAACAGACCCCCAACACTAACCTGTGGATCATCCCGAGCCACTTTAGGCTTGCTTCCATGTCTCCATGAACTTTTGAATTGTTTCTCATGTGGGTGCAACCTTTTCTTTGACTTGTGCTTCCTTGTGCAATATTTCTTCTGTTATATTTATTGTAATATGAGTCTTGAGATTCTCTTCACTTCCTTTTTTTGTCGTCCTTGTGATGACTTGCGCAACTACTAGGTCCCCTACTACTCGGATTGCTTCCTTTTGTAGTGTCTCTAACTTTTGCACCCAAACCTTTTTTCTACTCTTAAATAGATCATGTCTAAGTATAATTTCCTATTCTCTGCAAGTGCATTTATCTTTTCTTTCACTGGTAGAGTTCCCATGGTATCCTTAAAATTTTGTGCCCTATCCTGCATGGCCTGCAACTTCTTCCAGATTTCTTATAGCTCTGCATATTTTATCAGTTGCATCCACACTTGTGTGCTTTTGTCATACAATTTGGTGTTGATAAAGACTGAGAGGGGGGGTGAATCAGTTTTTTATTTTTATTTTGAGCAATCAATTGATTTTCTCTTTTCTTTCACTGAAAACCTTAGGCTACTTTGTAGAGACCAGCTATTGTATGGTCTTAAGAAAACATGAGTGCATTCATAGATCTTATTATGAATTTCTTCATTCATTAGATGTCTATTAAGCAGTAATTCAGTGTAGTAAATAACAAATAAACCAACGCACATGAGTAAGACAC
>JASDQU011312308.1:7768-18304 GCA_032191745.1 Picea mariana
TATTCTATGCCAAGATGCCTAAAGCTCGCTTATTGGTTTGGATGCAAGACTCATAGAAACCAGTTCTGGGTTATTGTCTGAGAGTCAGCCTCCTTTCTAATCACTGATATATTTGTCATTTCCTGACGGAAGAAGATTTAATGAAGATTCTAGGATTTCCGTGGATTTTAGATAGAGGTGTCTTCATGCTTAAGAGGTGGAATCCTGGTTTCAATCGTTTTTCTGAATATTTTACCAAAAGAGCCTTGTGGATGCTCTTACCAGATTTTTCTCTTGAGCTATGGACCAAACCAGTTTTCGAAGCAGTGGCCAACTCGGTTGGTAAGTTTGTATTTTTTGATGAACTTTCTTTGTGCTGGATCAACAAACGGATAGCGTGGATACTGGTTGAATTGGATCTTCATTGTGTTTTACCAGACTCCATCAATGTCTGTGTAGGGGATCACTCTTCCTGTCGACCTCTTGATTACTGGCGTGAGCCCTTTCGATGCCATTTTTGTTGGTAGAACGGTCACTTGAAGAAGGCGTTTCCAATGGTAAGACTGTGAACTCCAATACTGTTTCGGACCAACAAGACAAAACTCTTCCACAGTCTTTGGATCGAGACACCTTCCTTGGCAAGTTACATGTCTTTTTTCCTGATTTCTTCCAAAATGTATCTACTGAAGAGTTTATTTTTTTAAAGGAAAATGAACTGTGGGTTTTAAAACTCTTTGAATATTTCTGGAAACTGCTACTAAACAAGTTCAACGATTCTTTACTCCAACATGTTCCCCTCAATTCTGCCCCTATTCAACACGACCTTTCGCCCCCAACCTTCATTACTGTAGAACCCCTTTTCCAGATGGACCACCCTCACTCTGATACCTTTCTCTTAACCACTTGTGATCCTATTTTACCTGTTACTCATCCTTCCTCCCTGATTGAATTTTCTCCCCATTTAACCCCCTCTACAAATAACCTCTCCTGTGATCCTTCTACTAAGCCTCCTTTGACTCTTTCCCTCATGACCCTATCCCCTACACCTCTCATTGTTACCAGCTCTCCTACTCCCCTCTGTCTCGACCGTACAAATGTGACCATTCGAAAATCTCGAATTAGACCCCCTAAAAAGCCGCCCGGATCTATTGAAGGTGGACTTTCAGGTTTCTCTCTCTCTGAGCCTCCCTCTACCTTTCCCCCCTCCTTTCCTTTAGATCTCAACTATTCCTCTCCTTCGACCCTTAGAGCTTCCAAGCCAACCCAAGGAGTTCCTTAATGATTATTCTTTCATTAAACCTTCGTGGGTTTGGGAGCCCCACTAAACTTGCCTCCCTAAAGAGATTATGCCATCAGATCAAACTGGATATAGTTTTCCTTCATGAAACTTTGATTGAAGGAGACAAGGCAAAAAACCTTTTTTTTCAATGCTTGCCAGATTGGAATGCAGTTTCTTTGGACTCGCATGGTTGTTCCGGGGGACTCCTGTCTGGTTGGAACCCAACTTTCATTGAGTTTTGTGCCTTTGGAACAACTGCAGGTATTTTTTTGGAAGGAAGATTTAAGCAATCTAAAGATATTGTGAAGCTACTTAATTGTTATGCTCCTTATAAAGACAGAGAGCCTTTCTGGAAACAACTCTCTGATCCCGGTCTGTTGGATGAAGATAATCATATTATTGGTGGTGATCTTAACTTCACATTATCTTCTAGAGAAGTGTGGGGTGATTTAGCGCAGATTGATCCCTTGACAAACTTTTTCTCCAATATCCTTCATTACTCGGGTTTAGTTGATCTCCAACCAACTGTAATGACTCCAACTTGGAGGAATGGTAGGTCTGACTCTACTGGCATCTCTAAGAGACTAGACCGTTTCCTTTTAGCTTCAAATATTCTTGAGAAACAACTCAACTTCTGAACTTGGGTTGTTTCTTCTACTATTTCAGATCACAACCCGATTTGCATACAAATTGATGGACTTTCACGCAAAGTTGCGTCCCCTTTCAAGTTCAAAAACACATGGATCTATAATCTAGATTTCAACTCTTTAGTTCAATCCACCTGGGAAGGGATGCAAAGCTGGACTGATAGTTCTTCAATCCATCTCCTCTGCGACAAACTTAAACACTTGAAGAAATCTATTATTAAATGGAAGACAGATAAGAAGAAATTTTTAAATGCAAAAATTCTCTCCATTGAGCGACAGATCACTAATCTTTTAGAAAAGTGTCCTTCTCAAATTATTGAACATGAAGACTTGGTATTTCTTAAGTCGCTATCCCAAAGAAAAGATGAGATCCTCTCTGTTGAAGAAGCTACCATGAGACTCCGAAGCTGAGCTATCTGGATTGAGAAAAGTGACAAAAATACAAAAAAAAATCATAAATATGCATCACAAAGATGTAGTTACAACACTATTTGGGACCTAATAGATGAGGACGGAAATTTGTTAACAATTGAATCAAATATAAAAAAGTTGGCATACAATCATTTTAAAGCTCAGTACAGTACTTTTAACTTAGAAAATATTTACCTACAACTTGAAGTACTTAAGAGTGTCCCATGTTTCTTTAATGATGATGATAATGTGGAGATCGACAAACATGTATTGATTTCAGAATTACAAGAGACTATCGACAAAATGCCAAAAGAGAAAAGTCCCGGACTAGATGGCTGGACACATGAACTTTTTCATAATTTCTTTGATATCATGGGAGAGGATTTACTTAAGGTAGTAGAATAATATCGTATTACAAGTTATATCCCAGGGGATCTTAATGCAACTTTCTTTGCACTCATTCCAAAAATCAGCAATCCATAAAATTTTAATGACTTTAGGCCCATTGCATTGTGCAACTTCGCCTATAAAGTTATCTAAAAAATCATTGCTTCTCAGATCAATGATAAAATAGCCAGGTGCATCTCCAAAGAGCAACTTGGATTTCTTAAGGATCAATTGATTTTTGATGCTGTTGGCATCACACAAGAGTGTCTCCACACAACAAAGACAAAGAAACAAACTCTGCTATTTTAAAGCTAGTTTTAAGAAAGGCCCACGACAATGTCAGTTGGCAATTTCTTAGATTACTTCTTGATCAGATTGGATTAAATTGGTGTGTTTCACAGTGGATTATGTGCTACATCACCATGGTTAACACGACTGTGCTAGTTAATGGTGTGCCAAATGATTTTTTTAAATGTCATCGGGGACTTCGACAAGGATGCCCACTATCTCCCCTCCTTTTCCTTTTGATTGTTGAAGTTTTTAGCAGACTTTTGATGCAAGATGTTGAATCCGAAACTTTCCAAGGACTCAAATTTGTTGTAAGTACTTTAATCTCACATCTCCTCTTTGTGGATGACGTACTCATCCTTGGAGCAAGAAAAATTGAGTACTGGTTGACTCTAAAATCAATCCTTTCCAAGTTTTGTTATGATATGGGTATGATTGTTAACTGCCATAAATAAGTTTTTCTTGTTCAAAACATCGATCTGAACCTTAAACTCTATTTGACTTCAGTTTTTAATATTAAGATTGAGTGCCTTGATCAAGGCATGAAATATCTTGGTTTCTTTCTTAAACCAAACAGTTATAGAGTGCATGATTGGTTGTGGTTAATCAAGAAGATTGAGAAGCGGATCGGGAATTGGACCTTCAGATGGATTTGTCTTGGAGGTAGGCTAACATTATCTAATTTTGTTCTATAGAGCATACCATTCTATTGGCTCAGTCTTTTAAAACTTCCTACTTCCATTSTCCATCGAATCCAACTTTTGATCTCAAATTTTATCTGGAAGGGGGGTAAGAAAGGCACTGGTTTTCATCTCACAAAATGGAAAAATATTGCCAAACCAAAATTATGTGGAGGCTGGGGCATCAAACATATCTTTTGGTTCATGCAATCTTTGGCTGCAAAKTCTTGTGGAGGGGCTTATTTGGTTCATGTCTTTGGAATTTTKTCCTATKCAAAAAATATTTGAAAGGTATAGATATTATCTCTTGGTTGCGCAGCGCCAAACATAATTTACAAGGCACGTCTATAATTTGGAAAAACTTTATGGCCTCCCTTCTGATCATCAAAAGATGGCTTGCATGGGATATAGGTTCTGGAACTCGTGTTGTCTTAGGATGCAACCCTTTCATTGGTTGCATTCCCAACTATAAGCCTCCACTTCCTCTTATCCAGGCTCTTAACAGTTCCAATATCTTCTTTTTAGCACAGACAACTAATATTGGTATTAATGGAACTTTACAATACTGGATGGAGTCCTTTCAGATCGGTTTATCACATGAGATCAAAGGTGAATGTGATATTTTTGTTTCAAACTTAAGATACAATGACATCCAACTCAAAAATACAAATGATAAACTCGTCTAGTCCTGGAATAGATCAACAGGTACAGTCACAACCAAACTTGCTTATCAGTCCATCCTTTTATTAATATTACGGATGAAAGAAAATGGTGGTATAAGGCAATCTGGGATTTGAAAATTCTGATCAAATTGATTTGCTTTATGTGGATGTGTTTAAAGGATTGCATTATTACTGGAGTGAACTATCAAAAAAGAGGAGGTACTGGACCTACGGTTTGCAATCTTTACTTAATGAATGAAAACAATACTACACACCTTTTTGTGGATTGTCCAAAAGCACAGAATATCTTGTCTCAAGTAATAAAATTCCTGAAGATTGATAGTGAATGGAAGTGTCCTACTATAGAAGAAAACTTAAAGCAATGGTTTTTTAAATTTCCAAAATTAAGACACATCCCCTTTCTGGTCTTTTGGGGCATTTGGAAATTTAGAAACAAAATTCTATTTGAAAATTGGAATAGAATGGACCCAATGATTGTCATTAAAATTATCCTTTCTTTTAAAGATTTCTCAGGCAAAGATGATGAAGATAAATTGGATTTGATCCTAAACCCAATCTATTTTGATGATAATCCAATCGGTTTTTTTGATGGTGTAGCTGAAGATAATATTTGTGGCATTGGAATTTATATAAAAATTTCCTTTGCACACACAGTGAAAGCACATTTTGCTGGAGGTATTGGAAATAATATGAAAGCGGAGCTCATGGGCCTTTGGGGATTCCTACTACTCTCTTCCTACTTTTCTATTAGGAATTTGATGGCTGCAGGAGACTCCAAGGTCACTATTGATTGGATAAATTCCAAATCCAATTTGAATTTAATCTATCTCAACACTTACAAGGAAAAGATCAAATGCTTAAAGAATGGATTCGATTCTATCAAATTCATGCACATTCATAGACAGTTCAACAAAGTTGCAGACAGTTTATCCATGAAGGTGCTCATGAATTTTATGGCTGACTTTCCTATGAGGAAAATGTTGTAAACACAGGAAAATTTTACATTTTCTAAGTGTGGAATTATACAGAAACACCTTTTTTGACAATTTTGCATGTCACTAATTTGACAATTATATATGCTACATTGTATAAATATGGAAGGAAAGAAAGTCTACAGATCGGTTTTTGATCGATACTTTCTAGATCCAATTGTAACTGATAGTTTCATTTGATTCTAATAGCATAACAGTGAAACTGTTTTTTTCTCGTGAAAAAAAAAAAATCAGCGATTAATTGTCTTAAGTTTTGAATTTATAAAACTTCAATAAAGACGTCCACACACCTAACAATACAGTGATGGATCTGGTTCTAGCTTCAAGAAAGACGTGCACACACCTTGCAATATTCAGTCCTAGTCATTTGCTCTAACAGTTGGACTACAACTATAACAGCTGGACTAAACGCTACTTGCAAACCACAAAATGTGAGAGCGTTTCACTGATAATAATACTAAATTCATTGCACTCCTCGAGTGTTAAAATTCAAACCCCAAATCTCATGCAAACGCTTGCTCGCTGTAATTGTTAATGTAATGTGGTCTTAGGGTAACAGAAGAGATACAGATATACACAAAGGGGACATCCGTAATGCGAAATAGATACTCTTTTCATATAACATTTGCAATTTATTCCCACATGCGTAACACAATTTATTCCCACATCCGTAACGCGAAATAGATATATACCTTTCATATACGGAGTTGATAGCTTAAGTTGATATCTTTTCGGAGACATCCGATAAAATTGGAATTTTAATTTTTTTTTTCTTATGTTTTCCCGAGGAAAATTAATTTTAACATTATTTTTGCAGGAGAATTTTAATATTTTTTTTTCTTATGTTTTCCCGAAGAAAATTAGTTTTAACATTAATTTATTTTTCTTTTTCTTTTTTTTTTAAGTAAAAAGGGGGAGGATCCTGTTATATTAAAAGTGCAGGTTTACAGTGTCTTTTGGAGTGCCAGCTGTCCCACCTAAAAAGGAAACCGGGACAACTAGTTGTCTCATGCCACTTGTTTTCACACAAAAAGAACCAGGCCACCATCTGTTCTGCCCAAAGGAAACCAGGACGTATGGCCGCCATTAGTTTCAAACTGTTCCATAGCTTACTACTGACAACATAATGATAGTCTAACTGAACTAGAGCTCTAGTTCAAAACAAAACAAAATTTCTAACTATGAACATTCGCTGAACCAGTTACCCGGTGTCCTCATCGACTTTATCATTCTTTCCCCTTCTGGCTGGAAGCACGAAGGGATGTGCACACGTAGGGCATTGTCGGCTTGGATATGTGATGGAGTATGCAACATACATCATGTTGAGGCGTTGGATGACTTGGAGGGCCCTGTAGATTTGGCCGTCCACCATGCTGTGCGTTTCAAAGATCAGTTCCAGGTGCTCTGGGTGGAGGAGTGGAGGCTGGTATTTCCATTCTCCCTGAGCGGAGGAGAGGGGAATTGGCTTTTGTACGCCACTACCCTATGTTTCTTCATTTTCTCTGCCGCCTTGCTGTCCTTGCTGCTCGTCCTGCTAATCTGCTTCCTCTGAAAATTCATCACTTGCTAAATTTTCCTTTTCTTCTGTGCTGCCTGAGAATTCTTCCTCGACGTATCAAGTTGTGTGTTCTCATGCTGGATCACCTTCCTTGTGACTGTACGTCATTCCTGGATCCTGAGGCTTGGCTTCGTCCATGAAACAGGTGGGGGGATCCTAATTTTCCAGAACAATGAAGAGGAGATGTGCTAGAGGAACCTGGATGGGTTCATCCAGAACAATCTCCTCCACACAAGCCGTGGGAGGCATCCAAGGCTTCCTGGTTCTCCAAGTGCACGCCATAGACAACACTCTTTCAAACTTCTTCTGCCTCTTTCCACGGGAGTTAAATGCATACCACGCAGCGCCTCTGCAAGGCCGTCCTCTTGTTCTCGGCATGTAGAAGAGTAGAGCTATAACCAAAATGCCAAATGGGTAAGTGTCTCTACACCAACACTTCGAAGGTTCAGCCTTTGGCTGCTCAGCTCCCAAATGCATTGCATAACCATCATAACGACTGATAAGGATGAAGGTGACTGTGACAGCCTTGGCCATTAAGGCTATGCCCTTAGTGCACTAGTCCTCCATCCTCTTCACTTGCATGAGAGGCCTCGTCCTCTGGTTTTGGCTGCTTGGGCTCGCTCCCATCTTAATGACGAGGAGATGGGAGCCGATGGCCAGTATTTATGGCCCTGCCCAGCTCATCCCCGCATGTCCTCCGTGTTCTACGTGGCACCCCATCCGAGGATTGGAGATCCTTGTTGGCAAGAGCATGACATCGATTTGAGATATCTAAGTTTCCAGAGATGTGTGCTTCCCAGTAGATGTGTTTTGTCTCCTTTGCTACCCTTTCATTTTCCAGGCAATCCGCTACCCCGTTTGTGTCTCTTTTCACATGAGAGGGTATAATGTTGAGGTTAGTTCTAAGGAGGGCTCCAAATTCCTCTAGCAACCCTGAGAGTCGCCAGTTGGGTGATATTTTCAGCGGGTTTTCCCCATGGAGGATCTTGGTGATTAGCTGGATGACAATTTGTGAGTCCCCCTCTAGGATGAGCTTGTGACAATGTTTAGCAATTGCTGCTTGGAGACCTTGCAAGAGGCCCGTTAGCTCTGCCACATTGTTTCTAGTTTCCCCCAAGTATCCTGCTACTAGATAGAGGATCTTTCCATTGGAGTTTCTGAGTGTGGTCCCATATCCTGTCGGTCCTAGGTTCCCTTTAGAGGCCCCATCGAAGTTGATCTTTATGAAATCTGTTGGAGGAGGGGACCAGGTGGTTGGGCTGCTATGCTGACGCTTAGGTGTATTTATCGCCATTTGATTAGTCAGGTTAGGTTGCCAGCTTTGGAGTATGAATTTCTCTTCCAGGTTGCAATTTAATTCCTCTGGTTTTCAGGGTTTGTTTCTAATTGTTTCTTTGATGAGCGTGACAATTTTCTCCCAAGTTAGGCTTGGTGTGGAGGCTTTGGAGTGAAAGATTCTTTTGTTTGTTTCTTTCCAAATTTGCCAAAGAATGAATCCTGAGAGGAGTTGCCAAATGTATGCCAACAGAGGATTGTTGTATGTGACCGAGTCCCAGTTTTCAAGCGTATCGTTGATGCTTCTCCTGTCTCGATTGGATCGATGCATTGTTTGAGATCCTTGATGCCAAATCCACTAACTGAAGGGACATCTATTGAATAAATGTTCCTTGGTTTCCTCCTATTGATGGCATAAGACACATATTGAGGGTCCAATGAAGTCCCTTTTCTGAGGTTGTCCTAGGTTAGGACTCGTTTGTGTGCAATAAGCCAGAGAAAGGTGGACACCTTGGGCCAGAGTATAGGATTCCAAACCTTGTTCCATAGTTTCTCACTGTCATGATGTTGGTAATTTCCCTATAGGAAGTAGGCTTCTTTGACGGAGAAGTTGCCAGTGGTGGAGTGCCCCCATCTAAGAATATTCGAGCCTTCTTGATTGGGGATTTTCTGGTGACTTGCATAGTGTTGCCAGGCCTGTAGGTCTAAGTCCTCTGGGACCATTAACTCTTGATTAGAGGTTTTCCAGTGACGCCATTGTAGTCTTTGATTGACAGGTTTCCAAAAATCTTTCACCCTTAGAAATATGTCCTGGTTTATATCTTGTCTGAGGGGGTTAAGTTCTTCCAGGTCACTTAAAGGTTTGAGTTGCTGCCATGAGTCCTGCCAGAACATAGCGCTTTCTCCATTTTGTACCTCCCAAAAGGCATGTTTTTTCACCAGGTCTTTATTTTTCCAAGCTGTGATCCAAATGTTAGATCACTATATGCGGACATTGTGTCTGATGAGTTGGTTTTTGTAACATAACCACTGCCTATAATCAAAAATTTTCGTTGGATTCTCAACAATGAGAATCCCCAATTCACAGGTCTTCTATTTACCTACCCGACTCTCTACATATAACTGGGGTCTTATGTTCCTTTTTCCGCCAGCCCCTTCTAGCGTACTGCTGGTCCACGTGACCGATGTTCCTATGACCACCGTCATATGCTTCTATCGGGGTTTCTTCTATCGGGGTTTTGACACCCAAAATGTTCTGGCAACTTGAATCACCGATCCCCGATGTGCTCTAGCCCTCTAGGCTAAGCCCTGGCCAATGTGACCACTGAGTCCTGGTCCGTAGGCCTACCTCTCGTCCGGGCTATGGGGTTTCCAAGGTCGTAAAACACTTACTCGTAGTTTTCCCGATCTCTCTAACATTGATTCTCCGTCAAGCTGACAGTTGTTCCCCACTAATCGGGGTTTCATGGATCGCGAATTCGAGGTGCACGATTCACTTTTCACCAGGATCCCCGATATCCCGATGAACTCCAAACGCCGATGGGTTAACTCTTGGTCGGTATTTTCTCCGATGACGCAGATCTCTACTATGTGTCCTCTAAATGAACGGTCTCAATTTTCTCTGGAGTTCGGGACTTGAATTGTCTTGAGTTCCTTGTTCTCAGGAACTCAGATTTGCCGATTCCCGACTCTTCCCGGAGCTCTGACACCTGTCCTCCGCTAGTTCTACCTGGGGTCCACACAACTCTCCTATCGGGATTTCACACATTGCGATTTCGAATTACGAGGGTTTCTTCCCTTCGAAATCCTCGATGCTCTGAACCCCAACCCTTCTGGATCTACTGACATGCGTCCTCCATAATGAACGGTTCAGATCGTGTCGGGAAATTGCGTATCGCGATTCCAAGTGGCAAGATTTCCTTGCTCTCGCAAACCCTGATTCCCCGATATGCCGATAAGAAAAATGCGCATGACACCTGTCCTCCACTGTGACCCACACTCCTGTGACAAATCGGGAAATCACGTATCGGGATATCGTGATTCCCATTGCACTAGTTCATGGAACTCTCCAAATCCTGAACCCCGATATGGTAACACTTGTCCTCCACTATCTCCCACTGTGGCCCACACGGCTATCCCTTTGGGATATCGCGGATCACGACTTCAAGTTGCAAGAGTTTCTTGCTTCCGGAAACTCCAATGTCCAAACTCCAACTCTTTGGGATCTCTTGCCACGTGTCCTCGCCGATGGACGGTTCAAATCTCCTGTCGGGATATCGCAAATCATGATTCCAACATGCAAGAGGTTCTTGCCTTTGGGAACCCCGATTCTCCGATTCACGACTTCCTCGGATCTT
>JASDQU011312309.1:0-10782 GCA_032191745.1 Picea mariana
CAGGGCCATGTTCAGGTCAATCCTGCTCTCGGTACTTCATGTCTAGGACCTGTGGGCCTCGAGACATGATCTCCTAGTTATCCCTAGATATCGGGGATAACACGGCCTATGGTTGGGTGACAATAGTGATATTGTCTATGGTTAAACGAGCACATTCTAATAGTAGTTGCAGTATTTGGTGTATGTTCTGTTGAATTTTCGTTAATTACGTTAATATTAGATTTATCATAGCAATTTAAAATTCCTTTGCATGCTTGTTTCTCCATAGGCGATGTTACACCATCGCCACCCAACCATAGGTACCTACTTGTGCCACCCCCGAGCATAACATGTGCCTCCTGGGAAACCCTTCTACACAAGGGGAGAAAACCCAACAACTTTCTTATAGAGAATAACCTTGCCAAGACAAAATAACCAATAACAGGCTCTACCCACTAGAGCAAACCAACAAGCAAGAATCCAACAACACAGATGCAACACACCCTAGCCAGAGTGCTACGGTGTCTAGCCTCCACTAGCATACCACCAAGAGATCAACAATGCAATTGCAACTCACTCTAGCTAGAGCGCTAGAGTGGTTGGCCTCTACCAGTACATCACCGAGGCAAACCAACTATGCAGCTGCAACACACTCTAGCCAGAGTGCTATAGTGGTTGGCCTCCACCAACACATCACCAAAACCAAAAGAGATGGACTCTCCATATGCGCCCTTCTTCCTTCTGCAGCTGCAACTCTCTCCACCAAACTTGCTCTATAGATCAATGAGTGAGTGTATAAAATGAGGAAGGCGTCACCCTTATTTATACTAATCTGTCCAGTGAATTTTCTGGCAGGGCCGACTCGACTTTCTGGAAAATATAATTTCAGTTTATCTTTTTCTTCTGGAGCCTACTTTACTTATGGAGCATATAATTCTTATTTATTATTTCTTGTGAGGCCGACTGGGATCTTCTTGAGTCCTTGGCATCTTTATCTATAAGAAAGGTTATCTCGGAGGTGAATACCTCTCGCAGCTACCATAAACATCAACACTCCCTCTTAGCCAGGTAGGTATTCTCCATGATGTTTTTCCTCTAGTCCTCATAGCCTCGCAGGCTATGCCATGGTCCTTCGACCATGCCATGGTCACACAGACCATGCTACTGGTAGCATCATCACGTCGCACATAGCTACACCCAATGTGGACCTTTTCTAGGGCCTCATCACCACTAGAATACACTAGGACCTACTCGCTCGTAGTGTGGCACTAGGACCTCTCGCCCATAGTGTGGCACTAATACCTACACACCCATAGTGCATTGTCAAGGACCTACTCGCCCATGACGTGTCCACTTGGTCTACTCCCAAGGGACGTTTCCACATGGTGTACTCCCAAGGGACGTTGGGTGCCACCCTAGGACAACTTTTCAGTCCATCGATAAGTGTCATACTCAACTCAGTCCATTGAGGAGTATCGTCACAAAAGAATGTCTCACGAAGCTGCAACCATCAATACTCTCTCTTAACGAGAGGGGCATTCCACTCCAAGTATATCTTGTATTGTTCTTGGTATTCTTTTGTCATAGAAAAGTTTCTCCATGAGCCTCATTAGCTATATTGATGATCCATATCCACAACCTTGTGTCTAGCATCTTGGGTCATTCTTGTCCCATGACAAGAATCAAGACCACATCGGAGCCACATTCACCTCATGATCAAATGATCATGATTGATCCTGGAATGTCCACATTTCCACGTGATAATGAATATTCTTGGAATGATCAAGATGAGTCCTGGAATGTACATATTCCCATAGGATTAGTTCGTGAATGTATTTAGCTCAATGCTATCGAACACGTGGAATTTTACCTCAAGCACCTCGAGTCTTCAGTCCGTCGAAGACTACGTCGGGGCACATATACTCCGGATGTAGATGTTCCCTATCTCCCTTGGTTTGCAACCCATCATTGGGAGAAGGGTTGGCTCGATGCTTATCAAGGCCACTCACCTCTACAAGTATACACTTGTGAGTGTTCTTTAAGAGAATGACACCCGATGCAAGTCACACACACTGGAGGAGTCCTCAGTCCATCGAGAACTACGTAGCTTTAGTCCATCGAAGACTACGTCAGGCCTCGAGTCTTCAATCTGTCGAAGACTATACCAGGGTCCCAAGCCTTCAGTCCATCAAAGACTACCCTGGGATCATTCCCACATGGTCAAGTTCGTCTGACCAATCTTGGAATGTCTGCTCGATACTTTCCTCCTAGAGATCTAGCAACAACTCGAATCTTCAGTCCATCGAAGATTACATTGAGGCCATTCCCACATAATCAAGTCCATATGATCAATCTTGGAATGTCGGCCTGATGCTGCAATCATCAACACTCAATGAGGAAAACATTTGCATTCTTGCCAAGCTTGTTCCTGACAGAGGCTTGGTGCAAATGTCAGCTGTCTGCTCATCTGTGGATATGTATTGGAGCCTCACTGCTCGAAAAAAATCCCTTAGCATTCGTTCCAAGAGCACAACCTCTGCAAATGCCATCGTGCTCAATAGGAAGCTTTGGAAGACTCGTCACCATCTTCCCTAGAGCGGGAAGAGCTCTATAATGCAAATGAGCAAGTCTCCTACGCCATGACTCACTCAAAATGATAGAATCATGCACCGAGAACTGGTCAAATTGTCAATTTGTACAAACTCCTTGTCTGGTCAGACTGCTTCATGTCTCAAACTAGAGACCATCGAATAAGTTGCCTTCTGCAACCGTCACTATAACTCCCTCTTAGAGCTATCACGAGTGGCATGCCTTCGAGGTAACCTGCCTGGAACAAGAAAACAAGAACAACAACATTTCCATGGCAACCTCCATGGAATTTAACAATATAACCTGCCGAAAACAGACAACAAAACAAGAATATCTCCTAGAGGGGAGATACACAAATGCATCTCTAGTATTAAGTGGTTAGTATAATGATCATAACTCCAATAGATCAGAAACATAAGATCGCAATGGTGCCATAACAACTAGAGGCATATCAAAACAATCAAACTTGGAGGGTTCGCTGTTCCTCTGAATGCACTGGATCTGAGATCCCTCTGGATCTATGATTTGCTACTTGGACAAAAAGTCCCTTCTTCTGCAAAACACCCTCAAGATAATGATACAATTTAACATATACAAGTACATACCTTAGAAATTGTAGCACCATTCGGCAGCAACAGTAAGCAACGACAAACCCTAAAACTTCAAGGTGCTCCAACTAGCTTGACAAAATAAAACTGTGTAGCAGCAAGGTACACCGACAAATTATAGTGGCAAGGTAAATCTCACGATCTTCCTTCTAGCATTTAGACTGTTCTGAAGGAAACCAAGCTCTGATACCATGTTGAATTTTGATTAATTACGTTAACATTAGATTTACCATAGCAATTTAAACTTCTTTTGCATGCTCGTTTCTCCATAGACAATGTTGCACTATCGCCACCCAACCATAGGCACCTACTCGTGCCACCCCCGAGCATAACATATACATCCTGGGAAACCCTTCTACACAAGGGGAGGAAACCCAACAACCTTCTTATAGAGAATATCCTTGCCAAGATAAAATAACCAATGACAAGCTCTACCCACTAGAGCAAACCAACAAGAAATAATCCAACAACATAGATGCAGCACACCCTAGCCAGAGCGCTAGGGTGTCTAGCCTCCACTAGCATACCACAAAGAGATCAACAATGTAGCTGCAACTCACTCTAGCTAGAGCGCTAGAGTGGTTGGCCTCTACCAGTACATCAACAAGGCAAACCAACTATGCAACTGCAACACACTCTAGCCAGAGCGCTAGAGTGACTGGCCTCCACCAACACATCACCAAGACCAAAAGAGATAGACCCTCCATATGCGCCCTTCTTTCTTTTGCAGCTGCATCTCTCTCCACCAAACTTGCGCTATAGATCAATGAGTGAGTGTATAAAATGAGGAAGGCGTCACCCTTATTTATACTAATCTGTCCAGTGACCTTTTTGGCAGTGCCAACCTGACTTTCTGGAAAATATAATTTATGTTTATCTTTTTCTTCTGGAGCCAACTTTACTTCTAGAGCATTATAATTCTTTTTTACTATTTCTTGTGAGGCCCACTGGGATCTTCTTGAATTCTTGGCATCTTCATCTATAAGAAAGGTTATCTTGGAGGTGAATACCTCCCGCAGCGACCAAAAACATCAACATGTTCAAGGACATCATTGACATCCACCACCATAGTCATCATTTCTTTCCAGGTGGGGTGGTTCTGAGCCCCCTGTAGATGTTCCTCAACCCTCAGACTCATGGCCATTTCTGAAAGTGCTGCTGTTCCTGTTCAAACCCTCACGGCTCAAACCCTTACGCTGTAAAAATCTTACGATTGTCTTGATTCTGTGCCTTGGATCCACACAATCCACTTAGATCTCCAACGATCTACCTGTTATACTGCTTCTTCAACAATCCTGCTCTAATACCATGTGAAATTTTCTCTAAACCTAGCAAATGAACCACAAATTTTCTGATTTATAGTTACAGCTAGGTTATTTTCACAAATAAAAATTGCATAGCAGAAAAAATAATAGTAACCAGGATCTAAAGTAGAGGATAACAACAATCACATCAATAGTACACAATGATATTTGGACAATAGTCCCTGGTAAAACCCCGGAGGGAAAACCAGTGTAGCAGATTTGTGGATTTTATTATTTCAGCTGGAAAATAAAGAGATCTTCTTACAATAAAAATCGACCTAGTCAAAATATTGAGGAAAACCCTAACGTTAATTTTCAGAGATGAAGTATAGCCATTTCCTTATCCTTTGGAACCCCAACACTTCAGCAAAACCCTCAACAAGAGCTTCTGTGTAATCCGTACAACTCTCTGCGTGTGCCCTGCGTCACCCTAGCTGCTCCTCTGCAGATCTGGAAATCGACCTCTGCTTAACCTCTAGAAGTGGATCGATCTCTGCAAGAAATTTCTCCTCTATCTCCCTGCAAATCTTCTCTCACAAACCCTAAGTCCTTATCTTCTTGGCCTTGGCTTTACCCTCTGATGAATGAGGGCGACTTATGTAACGAAGTAAATACCGGGTCTTTTGTTTTCCCCCTTGAGAAACCTCTGCCTCCCCAGGTAACCTTTCCTCCCCCGCATAATCTAGGTTAACCAGGGAGCTCCATTGGTAGGTGTTATACTTCGTTTCCACCCCAGAGTTAACCCTTAATATCCTTATTAACTCTTAGCTAACGAAGAAAAGGTCAACCCCATATCCGAGCCAAGCCTTCCTGTATCGAAGTATTACCTAATGTTTTATTTATAAGGTCCTGCTCCTGAGGCTCAGGCAGGTCCAGTGATTCATGCCATGTCGGATGAGCAAGATACGCGCAATGAGGAACTCCTACGACTGATCGATATAGCTCTTTGCCTTGGGTCGTGGGTAGCTATAGGCGTGGTTTGGGTAGGGATCCAGCTCTGTGGAGTCGGGGTGGGGCCATTTCGAAGGTGCTTCTCCACAACATCGGTAGCAGGCTTGTATTTTCACCACGACCTTGATCCTTTGCTTCAAGAGCAATTGCAGCTTCAATATGAATTGGCGGGCCAGCCCACCCAGGAGGAGTTCGAGCGAATCTACCACGTCGCGACCCCGTACTAATGTCCCAAGAGGGAGAAAGATGAGACTAGGGCAGCGGAGGATCCCCCCAACCCAGGAGTCTGACTCCCTCCCCCTCCCTAATGAATGGATCAAGAAGTGAAGTTGAAGGCGCTCAAGCTGCCGTTCCTCTTATTCCTGATCCCCATGCGTTCTCTGCAAGCAAGCCAAGCGAGCGACGCTCATTTAGCGAAGACACTAAATATATTCACCTTTAGGGGAATTCAGATAAGGGCCTCATTAGGGTTATCAGGTAAGGGTTCTTAACACTACGAGGGGTCACTCTGAATTTACCACTCCTTTAAGTATTCACTCATTCCATTTCGGTCACTAGCTAGGCCAAGCCAAGGAGATAAGTAAGTAAGCTTGAGATAAGTAAGTGAGTGCAGAAAAAAAAGAGAAAACATACCCCAAAAAGGTGGAGTTGTAATTACTTAAATAAGACGAGGTTATGATTTATTTCACTTCTCTTTGTGCTTGCTATCTTATTATAGTAATTACTCAAGCCTTCAAGACCATATTTCATTATTCTTTTATCTCTCTAGGTCATTATATGAAAATCGTAGAATAAAATCAAAGTGCTTGCTTGGCTCTCTCTAGTTACTACATTTTTCATTAATTACTTAGGGTTATTTACCATATAGGTAAGGAGCATAAATAGCAGGACCCCTTCCTTATTTCCTTGCCCCCCCCTACCAGATGAGTAACTTATAAGTTAATAAAGAGAAAATAGAACTCCATAGCATACTATTTTCACGGGGTGAACAAACAACTGAATGAAGTGGGTGAAAATAGTACAGGACTTTTATAAGGCTTTGTCAGGACCTTTCGTTAAGGCTTTGTTAGGACCTTTCTTAGATAAGTCTTTGGTGATCGTTTCGTATATAGATAAGGGTTAGGGTATCACTTCGTAATCTATCTTATCATTCTTTCTCTATTATGTATGTTATCTCTCTCACCTTATCTATCTTACCATCCTCTATTTATAAGGTAGTACCAAACCTACCTTCCTGACCTATCTGGGGCCTATTCTTTTGTAGATTTTATTAGGGCTTGGTCTATCTTTTTTCTTTCTAGTTATTAGGTTATCCCTGTCTCTAGTTACTGGGTTTTCCCTCTCTAGTTACTGGTTTATCCCTGTCTAGTTACTGGGTTATCCCTATCTCTAGTTATTTCTCCCTGCCTGAAGGTAACTGGAAAGGCAGAGATAGATGGATATCTCTTTGGCTTTCTATTCCCCTTCCCTTTTATTCCCTTTCCCTCATCTATAGCTACTTATATTATTCCCTCCCGATAGCTAGACTTCTCCGGGGGGTTAGGGACACTAGCCTAACATCAACCGTACTTCCCCTTCCTTCAGGGGGACTAGGTCAGACCAACTAGATATGGAGTTGGGGATATGGGTAAGGAGATATCTCCAACCTTATCTATCCGACCGGGTTAGGTACTTTTCTTCTTCCTTTACTAATACCATCCTAGGCTTGAGATAAGGTGTAGGTAGGTTAAGGATATATTCCCAACCTTATCTTAGTGCGAACTTTGAAAACGAAGATATCGGCGATGATCGGAGATGACCCATCTCTAGTTCTCTAGTTTATGACTTGCCTTCTTCTAGTTCTTGCCTTATGACTTGCCTAGTAGTGAGGTTCTTTGACTTGCCTAATGAAAAGGGTTTATCTTACTTGCCTAATGAAAAGGAAAGGTTCTTCGACTTGCCTTATTACCTTAAAGGGGTTAAAGCCACTATAAAGCGCATTTTAATGCAATTGAAACAGGTATTCAGGTAAGGAAGGAATCGTCTTTCAACAGCCAAGCGCCGAAGGTCCTTGCCTCATTAAAAGATGAAAAGAAGGAGCAATCGAAGGTCCTTTGCCCATTAATTGAGTTATTTCTCATTATGTATTTACCTCACTAAATTATAGCAACAACCTTGAAATGGATCCCGAAACACAAGTATACATTCCCGCCTATCAACCCTTCTTATCTCCCTCTTATCTACCACTTTTTAGTTAGGGATTCCCTCTTACCTAGATACCCAGATCGTATGACTTGATGAGGGATCGTCTCTCTAAGAAAGTATCTCATTAACAAATAGAGGCAAATTACAGTCTCAGTGTACTTTTTACAAGGAATGATCCATAACGACTTAAACAACTTACAAGCTTTATTTACTTTATTGGGGTTCTTTCAAAAGCATAAAACCGCGGGCCTTTGCGTGCGTTTTATCGCCACTTTCCCGCCATAAATGTGTGTTTTCAAGTGGTTACGCCTTTAAGGGTGTTGTGTTCATTCTACTATATCTATCTAGAAAGTACTATCTCTAATAATTGGCATGATACGAGCTCAAAAAGGGAAGGCGTATCCAATTGAGGAGAGAAACTTACAAAGCCTGCCTTATTTGTTTGCCTCAATATGCTTAATTCCTTGAGGGAATAAATTAGAGGTTAAAATGCTCATCTGGTAGGGGGGGGGGTGCTGGCTGAGGTGTCGTAGACTTTGAATATAGCCTCTCTATATGAAAGTGACAATTAATTAAGGAGTTATGTATTCTCTTATATATATCTAGTGACCGAAATAAATTGACTCGTATTCGGTCACTAGCCAGGGAAATAAGTGCATAAATCCAGCCAAGGAAATAAGCAAGCCATAACTCAACTCCATAGATCAATTAACGAAGTGTTGCTCTACTTTACCGTATTGACATATTTCATTTCGGTAACTAGCCAGGCCAAGGCCAAGGAGATAAGTGAGTAAAGTGCATAAAGCCAAGTATCTAAGTACATAAGCTAAGTCGAGTCAATGAAGGGTTGTGAAGTGAAAGAGGTCGTTTTGGGGGTCTGKAGTCATTGAGCTGCCAGTGACCCCCAAAAAAGGATATACAKGGGCCTCTAATGGCCTCTGAATCATTTGTGGTAGATCTTTCTCTTTATTTCATAAGTGGACAGCCCAGACTTGGCCTTTCCGGGATGGAGTGGTGTTTTCTCTTTCTTTATGCTATCTCTGCTTACCGACGTGTAACGAGACTTAAAAGACGTTGGGCAGGGAGATATTAGGGAAAGACTGGTATTCGTCTTTCTTTTTTTAAGATTTGGTTCTCCATTCTTCTGCGTTCTACCTCATATCCCTTCCGGCCGGGTTGGCTGTTCTCACTTTCTTTTTCTTTTTCGTGCGCATTTTCTTGGCGCATGCTCTTTCTCCTTTGAAGTAACTGGACAAGAGGGAAGAGGAATGCTGTTCGAGGACTGTATCTGATCTTTGTTTTGTTCCGCAAACCCTTTCTAAACTCTGTCGTGCCGTCGTGCCTCATACACATAAACCATCCCAAATCCTAGCCCAGATCGCTTGACTTCAATGGCCGCTTGCTAATTGCCAACATGGTTTTTCATGGTATTACGCTTGGTGATCTGATCTCATTCTTCGTCCTGTCTTTCTCAATTCCTGTAGCCGCAACATGAGCCTATTGGCTTCGACAACTGAGACAATGTCAAGGTGAAACACTAATTTCAGGAGTATTATAGCAGCAGCTGCGCTATGCCAAACTTCTTGAAAACTCCTTTTTCACTTGATTCAAATATCTGCGGAGTGGAGTGAGTAAAGTAATGATACAATAGTTTGTTAAGCAAACTGGAGTATGGGCCCTCAAGCTCAAATGCAGAAACAACCTAGTTGGGGTGGGTAAGGTAATCTTACCAGAGGATCATCAATACCCATTTCAGATAGTGTGACCCCTGACACTGCTCTTAACACCACTTCTCTTGTATTCATTTTTGTGCCATAAGATAAATATCCGTAATTGATGCACTCAGTTGTTGAGATTAGGTGATATGAAAGAAAGAATTTGATTGGGAGGGACAAGAGTAGTTTGGAATCAAATCTCAATATAGCCTTTCCGTCAAAGTAAACATTGGCCTTCTCAAGCACTGCCCATTATCCATTACTTGCTAATTCATGATTGTGCTTTACTAAGTTCTATGCATAGCCTTTTCGTTATATCGATAATCGAATAGACTCCTTCTTTCTCATGCCAGAACCCATTCATTACGACTTATGAAAGCTCTTGGTCATGTTGGTGCCACTCTTCTACTCCTCGGTATTCAAGGACAAGACCAGATAGAGAGCCGATGAAGCACTCTCTTCACCCCTTCTTCACTTATAATATGTATCTCGAATTGGTAACATTCATGGTTATATTGTCTCAGAAATAGTGAATGGGTAAACCAAGGAACGTGAGCGAGCCGGACTCTCTGAAGGCCAAGCTATAGTCCCCCACTTCTACCCATCCATATTGTCCTCATATAGCTCTTCTAAAATAAAGGCTTTATGTTATGGGTCAGGGATTGTTAGGGGTCTTTCTGTGCATTGATATCCTGAAACATGCATTTGTCCCGAGGCCATCTAGCAGTGGTAGGCATTTAATAGGCACCAGATTCATTGGTATTATTACTTCGAGATTCACTAGAGGTAGGTAATACGACCCTCTTCTCATATGATGAGGGCGGAAAGATCTTGGCACTTGGGGTTTGGGCTTCTGGTCCTTATTCTTGTTCGTTCTGTGAATTACTACCCTTTCAGTTCCCATTTCAGTAAAATCACCTTCGAATTATCGGTAAGCCTAAAGTAAAGTAGTGTTTCTCTAGACCCTTCCTTCTTTTAGGGGCAGTAAGGTCGTTGGGTAAGTAAGGTCCTGGTCTGCTTACCCAGTCAGATCCTTATAAACCCTTCTCACAGCCCTTCCTGAGAAATCATGAGAATCTAAATAACGCTTTGAAAGGTGAATACAGAAGGATAAAGGTTGGCTTTCTTTCAGTAAGGCTTTTCAAGCGCCAGCCAGCATTGATTGAAAGGCCCTGTCTGCTAGGCTACAGTAGGGCAAGGCGACTTACAGTAAGGGCCCTCTTGTGCGGTTGGCAGACAAGCACAGAAGTCAGGCGACTAGGTAGTTGGGGTGGGTCATCGGCCCTTTCCCCCTGACCTTGATAGAATACAACGTCTCTTGTCTCTTAATCTACAAATGCTGGCCAAGGCCCCCCCACCAGATAAGTTACTTTGAAGTGAGCCCACTATATAAAATTTTAGGATCTTTAGATTAAAGACCAACGGGCTGCCATCGAAGAAAATAGGCTTTCC
>JASDQU011312310.1:0-18029 GCA_032191745.1 Picea mariana
TGTTGGGAACTGTAAAATGATTTAATGGATGAATATTTTTTTTTTTAAATAAGAAGTATATTATATTAGGAACCTTTCATAACTGAAGCAGAGTTACAAAAAAGCAGGGATATTCATGTTGTACTTACTGTACTGTCCCAACAGAGGGGAAACCAGTCCAGCTAGCTAATAGTTTCAACAAGAGTAATAAAAGATTGTTTATCAACTGAAATTGATCGTAACATATTGTTCATCAACTAGTTTGTTTATAAAATGAAAAGACATAATAACCACTACAGAAATCACACACCTGGTGAATAGCCCAGCCACGCGTCCTGGAGGTCCGCTGTCCAGGGCTCCTCCTCGATGTAGGTGACCTCAACTGTCCATTGTTTCTCAACCTACATTTCGTCCTTGGTTCCATCAGCCTGTGTGGTCTCCCGATGCATCTGAACCTCGACCGATTCCTTCTCTGCTGCGCTGCGATTGAGGGCGCTCTGCATTCGTTCCTTCGCTGAAGAGCAATGTGGTTCGTTATGCCCACCACCTGGAGCGACTCTGGGACCCATCGAGGGGGTCTCTTCTATCGGATTCAAGGAGAAAGCTGCTTGCATGGAGGCAAGTGTATGAAGAAAGACCTCCACCCGCTCATCAGTAGCCTGCAAGAGGAACTGGAGATCCACTACCCCTTGGTGAAGCTCAAAAACTAGGCCATGGAGAATTTCTAGGCTGGTCTTGAACTGCTCACTGGTGTAAGGGTCAACATCCTCATTCCTTCTGCACATAGGAGGCCCCCCGCTGGAGCTTTTTGGAGGGTCAGGGGTCGGCTTGGGGGCAGTGAGAGCCCTCAGATGGTGCAAGAAAGAGCCTGCCAGCCTGGGTATTAAAGCTAAGCCTCCTAAATGAAGTTTCGACAGTTCAGGAGGGAGGGCCAGAAGGTGCTCTGACTAGGTTGAGAAGGAGGAGGCTGTAGAAGGTGAGTCGGGGGGTGAGACTGAAGACTGACGTGGCTTCCAGGGAGAGCCTCTCCACAGCCTTCCCCTGTGATGCAGCATAGGGCGGAGGTAGTAATCAGTCTGCAAGAGCATAAACACGATGACAAGGTGGGTTACCTGGTAGCCAGCAGGGATCTTCCCGAGCCGAAGAGTGCTATCCTGTGTGAGCTCTTGCCGCCATGTTTGCACTCGGGCGGGTTCGTCAACCTGCAGACGGGGGTAGAGAAATATCATAGTAGCAGAATCAAAATGACGATGTGGATATAATCTAAATGACGACGCATAAAGGAGTGCATAAATGCACTCTCTGATCTCCGTAAAGCTCATTTAAATCGATGGGAGGGTGGCGAGCTGTGGCACAAGCCTGTCACGTGGCTCAGTGCCATGGTGGCCGATGTGCGCCCTTTCCCTCCGCCACATGCCCCGCACTAACACCCCATCCAGGAGGATGTCCACCAATTCTGCTTTGCGGATGCATTGCTGGAGAATAGGGTGATCATAATATTGGGCTGAGATACAATGGAGTTCTGGTCCACTCTAGTTGATACCCAGATTGGCCAGTTCATCCGCAACTTGATTCGATTTCCTCCTTACGTGAGCTGGAATTATGACCCGATGTGGTTGCAGTAGATCTACAATGATTTTCAGGCCATGTGAGAGTCTCCATCTTGGTGAAATCCTATCTGGATTGGCCCCATTTATGATTTTGCGTAACAGGCCAATGATAACCTGTGAGTCCCCTTCGACAATTACCTTGGCAAAGTTGTTTTTAACGGCCAATTGTAGACCTTTGATGAGTCCCCAGAGTTCTATTGTGTTATTCGTCGAGTGCCCAATGGAGCCAGTGCCTATGCTGAGAATGTGCCCATAGTGTTTGCCGAAGACCACTCCGTAGCTGACTGCCCCCGGATTTCCCTTGGACGCTCCATCAAAATTGAGCTTAATGAAATCTTCCGGAGGGAGGGATCAAGAGGACGGGCTACTAGAGGGGAGGGTGGGAGAAGGGGAGGGAAGAGTCTGTAAAGAGGGAAGTGGTAACCAATGTCAGAGGATGGGGAGTTTAGAGGATGGACAAATTAAGTCTTCACTGGACCAGTTCCACAGATTGAGGGTTTCCACGATGTTGCGATGGCAGTATCTCCAGCACTGTTTCCACGGGAGAGAGGTGCTTCTGAAAATCCTCCTATTCCTTTCTTTCCAAACTTGCCAGAGAATAAAACTAGGTAGGAGTTGCCTTATGAGAGAGGAGACTGAAAAACCTTGTCTCTCCAGTCCCTTATGGTTTCAAGGATGCTATCTCTAAGGCGGTCTGAGGTGTGCATGATGATCGCCGCCTGGTCCCAGATTTGAGCAGTGTAAGGGCATGAGTTGAGGAGATGGTTCATAGTTTCCCCTTCCTCCCCACAAATTATGCATAGAGAGGGACCCACAAAACCTCTTTTCGAGAGGTTGTCCCAAGTGAGAATGCTGGAGTGGGAGACTAGCCAAAGGAAAAGAGTGATTTTAGGCCAATGTTTAAGACCCCAAATTTTGTTCCATATCTTCACAGCTGGGAGGAGGTTTGACTGAGTTTTGAGTTGGTACGCCTCCCTTGTGTTGAAAGTGCCCTGTGGCTTATATCCCCATCGAAGCGTATCTTCTCCTACAATTTTAGGTATTTTTCATTTGGCCAGCTCTTCTTGCAATGGCGTCAGCTCTAAATGCGCTTCGAGATTCAGGCGTTCCCTGTCCAAGTGCCAACATCTCCAGGTGTTCTCCATGGGGTTTTCTTGCTAGTAGTCCACTATCCTTGTCAGGCCTTATCGAGTGGCCAGGGCACAAATGTCATGGGCCCATTCTTCATCAGTCAGAGTTGGCCACTGCTACCAGGAATCTTGCCAGAAAAGAGTCATTTCCCCATTACCAATCTCCCAAAAAGCGTGTTGAGTCACCAGTTGTCGGTTTTGCTTGGCCGCTGCCCAGATTAAGGAGCCAGGGTTGTTCCCATCCCAACGGATTAGGTTATTCTTAGCCACATTTGGGGCGTATTTCTGCCTCCAGAGCCTGGCCGAGAGGTCCTTTGGGTTTTTTAACCAGCGCCACCAAATTTTGGCGCTGAGGACCTTGTTCATTATAGAGGGATCCTTTAATCCCAATCCACCTTGTTTTTTGGGCTGGCATAGTTTTTCCCAGCTGACTAGTGCTAATTTCTTACCTTTGTTGAGGCCTTGCCAGAGGAAGTTTCTTTGTAAGTTTTTGATGGCAGTGATAACGAACTTCGGGGCAGCCAACGCTGAAAAATTGTAGATCGGTAGGGATTGAAGAACAACTTGTAGGAGGATAACACGACTGGGAAAGTTTAGAACTCTAAAGGTCCAAGAAGAGAGCCGCTTGGAGAAGGAGGAAAGGAGTGGCTCCCAAGAAGAGTTGTGGAAGGCATTATCTATCAAGGGGATGCCGAGGTATTTGTATGGAAGGGAGCTTCTGTTAAAACCCAAGATATCTGAGATGTGGCGCTGAATCAGTGGGGGCGTGTTGAAGAAGAAGATTTGAGACTTATCCTTGTTGCAATCCAGGCCTGAGGATACAAAGAAAGTTTGGAGGATCTCCTGGATGGATTTGGCTTCACGGACAGAGGGGCTACCCATAAGGAGGGTATCATCCATAAACTGGCTATGCAAGATAGGGGGAGAGATATCGTGCAAGGGTAAGCCAGTCAAGAGGTTGTTAGCTAGGTCTGCATGAATGGAGCGACTGAGTCCTTCAACTAGGATGATGAAGAGGAAAGGGGAGAGGGGATCGCCCTGTCTAATCCCTCTGGAAGGAGAGAAGGGTCGTGAGGGGACCCCATTGATGAGAATGGAGAATAAAGATGTAGAGGTTAGATTCATAATCCACTGTACCCAGTTCTGATCAAAACCGAAAGCCAGAAGCATTGCTTGCATATATTCCCAACTTATCTTATCAAAATCTTTAGAGAGGTCTAACTTGAGGAGCATATCAGGGGTTTTGGTTTTCTTCAAGGAGTGAATTACTTCATGGGCCAGGATAACACTATCCATGATTTGCCTTCCTTCTACCTAGCCAGATTGCTCAGGAGAAATGATTGTTGGTAGGATGGCCTTGAGTCTTCGAGCTATTACCTTGGCGAGGAGCTTGTAGATGACGTTGCAAAGAGCTATAGGCCTATATTGCTTGGGCCGAGAAGCTTGCCCCTCTTTGGGAACTAGAGTAAGGAAGGTAGCATTAAGAGCTTGGAGGACCTGTCCAGTAGCTCGAGAATCTTCCAGAATTTCCCATACCTCGGTTCTGATCATCGGCCAACAATGGTGGAAGAAGTCACTTTTGAAGCCATCAGGCCCAGGAGCCTTGCATTTTGGGGTTTCTAGAAGTGGTTGATCTACCTCCTCGATGGTGAAGGGTCGTAGGAGAGCCACATTTTGTTCTTGGGTGATGAGGGAGGGAACATGCCTCGTAACCTTATGGATAGCTTCCTGTCTATCTTGTATGGGTTCTGTGAGGAGGCCTTGAAAATAGTCGAGCAGGGTAGTTTCCATATCAGCATGGGAGTGGAGGGTTTCTCCTTCATCCGAGATAAGATGGGTGATCTTATCAGAGTGTCGCCTTTGGAGGATAGTTCTATGAAAGAACTTGGTATTGTGCTCTCCTTCCCAGAGCCATTGAACCCTCGACTTCTGTTTCCATAAGATTTCTTCCTGTCTCTTCCTTGCTTCCATCTGTTGACTTACTTCTGTTTCCTGGGTTTTTAGTTACTCTGTCAGCCCTTGGTCTCTGATCTGTTGCTGAATTTCACCCATCTGTGCTAACAACTTCTTCTGGGATTCAAAAATGTTCCCAAAGGCATGTCTGTTCCAAAGTTTAAGAGTTTGTTTGAGATTTTTTAACTTTTGCTGGAACTTATACATCGTGGATCCATGGGGAATCGCGGCCTCCCTCCACCAGTTTTGAATGTTTTCTTTGAAGTTCGGGTGTTATAGCCAGAATTGTTCAAACCTGAAGGGTTTTTTGCCAGTTGTAGCCGGGACATCTAGCCATAACTGTATGGGCCAGTGATCTGATCCAGAGAGATTCATGATAGTATATTCCATTGTCGTGCCCTCCATCATTATATTTTTCGAGGTGAGGAATTGGTCAAGTTTGCAGGCTATTTGGTGTGTCCCCGTCCTTCTGTTTGTCCATGTGTAAGTGTCGTTGCTAGCTTCTAGATCGATGAGGTGAATTTCTTCTATTAGGTTGTTGAAATCATTAGATTCTTGATCCAACCGCCTTGAGCCACCTTTTTTTTCCCCCAGACTATGGATGATGTTGAAATCTCCCCCAACAATCCAACGATTGTGCTATGTGAGACTAGCTAAATAACTGAGGCTTTTGAGGAAGGCTTTCTTGTCCCGTGGAGTGGCCAGGCCATAGACATTGGTCAGATATACAGGTTTGTTTGATCCAATAATCCTATACTCAGCAGTGATGGACCATTTGGTGGTGAAAAAGTTTTCCAGCATCACATTATTGATATTCCAGAGGATTGTCAGTCCTTCAGCCATTCCTATGGCGTCGATCGAGGCCGCTCTTCCCTGTCTCCAGCAATAAGGAAGTAGCTTGTCGATGTCTTCTGAAGAACATTTTGTTTCCTGCAATAGAAGAATGTCTGGCAATTCCATTGATACTAGTTCTCATAGCATTTTTTGTTTGCTACGTCTGTTGAGGCCTTTGATATTCCATGATATGATCTTCATGATGATGGAGGAGCTGAGAGGGGAGGGAAACTGTCCGAGATTAGATGGACCTACCCTGAGTTTACCATGAAGTTTCCTATTTCCTGTATGAGTTTCTTTGTGGATTTTATCCCCCTCTTCTTTTCATATTTTTGTATTTTATTTGGGTTCTTTCTTTGGTTACCCTGGATTCCCAAGGCCTTGCTGGCATGCGTTGGGGATTCGGCTGAAGAGTTGAGAAAAAATTTATGCACCTTTCGCAATTGATCTCTTGGTATAGTGTAAAGCTTTTGCTGCCTATAGGCGTTGTCGAAATGTTCCAGATCTACCCCTGCTAGATCTTTCTCCTCCATATCCATTTCCTCGTCCTCATCTTCTATCTCTTACAAGTCTTGTGAGTCCCGAGGTGGGTCTAGGGGGGGGAGATCTGGTTCCTTATTTTGAGGGGTCCTCTTGATATTTTGGCTGAGAGACTAGGAATGCTTGTCTAGGGGTGGTACATTCGAGTTTACCGGGGTTATGGGGTTCTCTGGTTGATCATGTAAAATTGCAAACCTATTGCTAGTTGAGGGATCTTTACTTACCTGAGTCGGTTGCTTTCTTCTCCCTTGCCGTCTCTTCCCTGGTTTTTGTATGAAGCCTTCCTTGTCTTTGCCGCTTTCTGGGTTTCTTTCTTTGGGAACCAAGTTGAGGGGGCATTCTCGAAAGAGATGTCCATGCTCGTGACACTTCCTGCATCGGAATGGAATGTGTTCATAGTCAATGGTCTACGACCAGTCCTCGTCATGGTACTCCAGTGTGATGGATCCTGGGAGTGGCTTTGCTATGTTTAGATACACACAGATATGCGTGTATGAAGTGTAGCGTCGTTGCTTGGTGGCTTCAAAGGATTTAACATAGATGCCAATGGTATTGCCAATGCCGGCTAAGACCTCTTCTAGCCAGAATTCCTAGGGAAGAGAGTAAAGTCTGATCCAAACCGGTGCATGAGCAAAGTCTTCCTTTTATAGGCTAAACTTCTTTGTCCAGAATCTCAGAAAGAGTCTAGCCGAGTTGTAGAAGTATGGGCCCCCGTCGAAGATATGATTGCGGTCCTCAAGATTGTGGAGAATTATTGTGAAAAATCCTTTGGATCCTAGTTGCAGGTCGTAATGGCCCTTTGGCTTCCACCAATGCTGTATCCACTTGATGAGATCGCATTCAGAGGGCCAAAGCCCTAGAAATTTTCCCACTAGGGCGTAATCTCTCATGAACTGTTTCTGCTCTTATATGCGAGGTGATCTTATGATGTATTTTGGAGCCTGCGGTGCCTGTGGAATGCATTTGCCTGGCATCCAAGGTACTGAGGCTTTTTCTGGGCCAGTCTCCTTGATCGGATAAATTTCCATCTCCCAGTCTTTGAAAGTCCCATCCGTGAGGAGCTGTGAGCGGATGTCTTGAGGCAGCTCAAAGGCCGGCCTTTTTCCTCCTGCTTCGAGGTTCAGGTTTGTTGTGGCTTGGCTGTAAGTTACACCAGTCAACATCCCTTCCCTATGAGCCATGAGCCCCTGCGGGGCTGCCATCGTGGAGACACAGTTCGTGGCAGCGACGATAAGTCCTAAACCCTAGTTGCAGAGCTCGGATTCGATGTAATACAATGATTTAATGGATGAATTTTGAATGAAGCTTCTGCCATTAAATGCATTTCTTAATTTCATCAGATTAGCGTTCTAGCTGGTTCTATTGTCCTGTGGTTGGGACCTTTTGGTTTATGCGTCACTCTTGTGTTGTATTTCCCAGATGTGGTATAATCACATCCAAATTTTTGTGGTATAAGTTTTACAATCTGAGACAAGCACTGATATAGTTTCATTGCATGGTCGTATGTACTTAATGCTGGGTTATTATATAGGGATGCCTGGTGATGTTACCTCGGTAAACTGCTTAGGTAATGTGTTGACATCTGATGAGTTTTATTGAGCTTAGCCCTTGTCGTTGCTTCAATTATTCTGGTCTGCGTTTTCGTTTTTGAGATGTTGGGCTGTTAGAATTCTCGGTGCGCATTGTAATGACCCTTCCCGTAGGGTCCTTACCCCTTTTGTCCATGCCTGAATTGAACCTAAACAACCTTTTTTTTCTCAGTTTAATAGTGCCTCCTCTCGCCTTCCTCCACACTCGTGTTATCTCTATATTCAGGGGATATGTGGTACGACATTTTACTCATTGATTTAATGGCAGCGAAGAAAATTCCTTCTCATATGATAGTAAAATGATTCTGTTTTCGATGCGTGTTGTTTCATCGTGTTTAAGCTCTGCATCTTGGTCATGTTGAAAAGGTTTAGGCATGGAGGTTCTGCACTGGGTGCTAACTTAACGTGTCCCTAGGAATCCTCCGCCGTCGACAGTATATCTCCAAGCAAACATCTTGTCAATGTTCTAGCCAATCTTAATATGTATAAAATCTCATTTCATATGCTGACTTAATGTTTGTGCATATTATGGCTACGATGGTGGTGCGAATGGTGGCTTCGCTGAGCTTGTTAAGTCTGTAACCTGTGCGTCCAGATCTTGGGACCACACCCCTTCCTCCTATGCGTCCGGATGTTCCAGGCGGATCCCCTACGTACAGTGCGTTTACCATCACGAACAGTGCATTTAACTCTGGCATCAATTTAAATTTCTGAACCGCAAGCCAAGTTGACACCTGTAGCCTTAGCTTCCCAATGTATCTACTCTATTGATAGATACTTCTGGCAGCGACGTTTTTAAGTTGTTTATCTCTGCTCCTTTGTAGGCGAATTGAGACGGTGGTCTCCGGTTGACAGCTCCATTGTGTGAATCTACACTTTAAACGTTGTCTATCTTACTGGGGTGTCAGCATGAATCCCTAGACTGTTGATTTTATTCTTTTACCTGCATTTAAACCCTAATAAAATTCAGGCATACGCTCATCAGTGGTCGCTTGGTCTCTGGCAGGCGCTCCCAACTGCTCTTTTCAATGCCTGACAATTCCAACAACATTATTAAGGTGTGTTGTTGGGTGACATAATTGTTGTTTTTACTTTTCGTAAGGGTTTAGTTATTGCACCCTTTATTTATGAATTAGGTAGTGATTATTTGAAGATGTTGTTAAATGTAAGGTTAGGGTTAGATAGTTTAAATTGAAATTTTTAACGTTACTTTAATTGCCAAATCATTACGGTCCAAAATGTATGGAGATTTCGTTGTAATGTGACCTTGTTGTTAATTACATGGCAATATAAAATGCAAAAATAAAGTGCAATATAAATGTAGTTTTAATATTGTTTTAGGGAAAGTTTTGTGGCAATATGACTTGTTAGTATTTTAAATGGCAATTATAAAACACTATATTAAATGAAATGTTAATATTGTTTTATGGAAAGTTTTGTTGTAATCTGACTTGTTGTAATTTAAATGACAATTATAAAACGCTATATTAGAATGCAATGTTAATACTGTTTTATGGAAAGTTGTTGTAATTGATTTGTTGTAATTTAAATGGCAATTATAAAACGCTATATTAAAATGCAATGTTAATATTTTTTTATGGAAATTTGTTGTAATTGATTGGTCATTATTTTAAATTGCAATTATAAAAATCTATATTAAAATACAATGTTAATATTGTTTTATGGAAGGTTTGTTGTAATGTGACTTCTTGTAATTTGAATGGCAATTATAAAACGCTATATTAAAACGAAATATTAATATTGTTTTATGGAAAGTCTTGTTGTAATGTAACTTGTTGTTATCTGAAATGGCAAGAATTATGGCAATTATAAAAGGCTAATATAATATTGTTTTATGGTGGGTTGTCGTAAATTTGGTAGGGATAACATGCCAGTAGTGAGGCGATAGATGTTGCATTACAAGGATAGGATGATATAATGTGAGGAGGTTTGGTACTGTCTTTTGGAATCTTAGGGTTGATAGCATACAAGGAGTATTGTGAATGGTGATTGATGTTTCAGTTGCAAGGTTGTTGATCATTATTGATAATGTTGTACTTGATTGAGAAACCTTCTGTGTGGTTGGTCTGCCTATGTCGGGCGGGATGTAGACACCTCCATGTAGCCTAGTATATAAGTCTGTGTGTGTGTTTATTTTTGTGTAAAGAATATTGTGGCGTATCAAGAGTCTCGGGCCCTTTAAAGGCTGGGTTTCCACTCTTGCGACACACCTGACGGAGATTACTAGTTTCTACTTGAGCAGTCGGCCAGGAGCCTATCTGACCTTCTCTCTCTCCAGAGCAGAGAACTAAGATTTAACACCCTGCTTTCCTGTGCAGAAATAGTAAAATCTACTACTATGGATTCTTCCTTTTGTGCTCGTACTGTGCATAACCCAGTATGTCATTAATGTTTGTGTTGTGCACCTTATGGCTATGGTCGTTAATGCTTGCAGTTACTTGTTGAGCGCTTTGTGTCTTCCTGTTGTGATCATGGTGGTTGCATCTTTTTAGTCATTGGGTGGCGACATAGAGTCAAGTGTGTCTGTTTCCTATCTACACACGTGCACACACCTTAACAAAAAATAAAAATAAAAAAAATTCTTGCACTTGTTATCAGAGTTGTTGTCGTAACGAGTAGGTTCGTTACATCTTGGATCAGGATGAGGGTAGAAGCCCTTCTTTCCCTAAGCAACAAGGAAAATTCAACATCAAAAGAATTGGAAAAAGTGATTTTACTTCATGTCTCGGAAGGTTTCATATCATCTAGAATTTTACCATACATCTGGTTGAATCTTTTGGTAAAATCAGGTATTGATTCACCTTGTTCCCTTTTTAAAGGACCAAATTTGGTGATATAGTATAAAGTATTTATGTCTCCCTAGTGTCTAAGAAAGGAATCATCTAAGGCCACAATATCAACAATTGAATTAGGAGGTAAACTATTGAACCAGTTTCTTGCTTCACCATTTAAACTCTGCACAAACAATCTCATCCACACATCTGCATGCTCTACATTAAAATTGTCTACAAAAATACAAAATGAACTCAAGAGCTCTTCGCTAGTAATTTATCCATATCCATTAAATCTGGGCAAGTATCTCATGTAATCATGAGGCGCAAAAACAAACATGACTTGTGGTAGGATCAAAGGGGCATACCTTGCAGCAACAATTTCATCCATTCTATTAGTAGCCATACTTTCTATCTTTGATGTATGAGATTTGGGAGTAAGCAAGATTGGTGATGTTGGAGGTGAAACTGTCCCTTGTGTATGACAATTTAACTGTATTTTCACTAAGTCTTGTTCTTTAGTAGATAAGGATTTATCTTCTAGACTATGAACAGATGAAGGGCCTAGAAATAGAGGATTTTCAAAAGAAGAATAATGTGATTTAAAATATTCAGATGAGAGAGATTCAAGAGAAGAAGAAGATGTCTCTGGTTAAATTTTAATATCTATGTTGTGATCTCCCAAAATTTCAGTCACATGCAAGGTATTTTAATACTCCTGTTTAATGAGTTCAGTAAGTAACTTCCATTGTTCTAGATTTAATTCTGAGATAGTTGAAGGGAATGAAACTGTATCAGGCTTAATAATAGGTTTGAATTCACTTTCAGGAATCACCTCCTCATCCACTTGGGATTTGGTGATTTTAGAGGTCTGTCCCTAAAACATATCTGAAGATAATTTTCCCTTTGAGAGAGAAGACTGTCCAAAAACAACCTTAGGTTTTGTTAATAACTTTTCAGGATTTGGAACTGTTGCAACATGCTCAGGATCCGTATTTTTTCTAGTTATTGGTCTCTTAGTAGATGATGAATAAGTTAGAGGAGTTTTAGGTCCTTTACCTTCTCTTTTGGGAGTGAGAATTACCACAGAGGAGTCGCCAGGTGATTAATCGCAGTCTTAAATAATGTCCAAGATCTTGTTCACCATCAAAATTTGAATCTAATCTTGTCGTTTCCACAGGGAATATATATTCATTTCTTCATCCCTAGCAACAACGCCAAAAGATTTTCGTCCCTAAAGTTGCACTTGACTGTGAGAGGGAAATATAGGGCATCATTGGTTTATTGCAAAGTGTTTTAAAGGCTTTTTATGATTTGGGTTTTTAAGTAAGGTGGTTGAAAACTGGCTAAAAGGTATAACATAACATGAAAATCAAAATCAGTACAAAGTATATCCCATTGACTGGTTAAAAGGTAGTCACATAGATAGATTAGACCGATAAGAAATACAAAAAATGAAGCTTTCAATTTGTCAAATTCACATAAATTCTTGTCCCAGTATATCATAAAGAAACAAGACCATCAACTTCAAATCAAAACTTGAAAATAAATTCCACAGTAAATTCTTCACTGTATTAATTACCAATCAAGAGACAAATGCATTGCAATCTGAATAATGAATTCAAGCATGAAGAAAGAAAACATAGTAGAAAAGAGTGTCTAACCATCCATATTCCTTTTTTATTAAGTGTCAAATAGAATAATAATGACTTACATGGAATTTCAACATAAGTCTTCTGGATCTCCAAATTTTCAACATTAACAGAGTCTTTCCTCTGCCTATTTAAACTATCCACAAAACTCTTGATCCTATTTTCTAGAATGTTCTTAATGACTAGATCTTGATAGCATCTATCTATTAGGGGGGTTAGCTATAAAAGAGAATTTAAACTCCAAAAATAGATCATTTCTCAACAAATTAATATTGTATGATCTTGCGAGCATTACATTCGATTCTACAAAATAAGGATTAGTTTGATCTAGTCATACATTTTGAGGTCTTTGTATTTCACAGGAAAAAACGAGTAGAACGTGCCATATTTCCTCAAAAACATCAAAATTATGATTGTCACAATCATTGTGAAACTTTTAGGGTATGATAACAGCAGTAGCTTTGGCAGTTTTCTATTTGATCTTTGTGGTAAGAACGACATTATGCCAATAGAGTCTGAAGTTGATTTCTCTGATTTCTTTGAGAAATGCCCTTTGCTCTTTCTTCTTCTTCTTGAAACCTTGAATTCTTTCTTGCTGAAGAGCACTCCATCGTTCTATGTGTCTTTTCTCTTTTCAACTATCTCACTGTCTTCTAGAGTTGCTTGATCCTTTCTCTATCAGTTCTGACTTTGACCTTGAATTTGGGGAACTCTTCAAAATGTGCAGGCTCATTTAGATTTATGGAAACCTTGGGTTCTCTCAATTTAACTTGGTATTTAGAAACCAATTTGGAGTTGTGTTCTTCATCAGAACTTGTTGAATCCATGGCTTTTGGCATATCTGATATGTGATCTGAATCTACAAGGTAACCCTTTTTATTTTCAAGGATCTCACTGATACCTTTAGAAATTTCTTTAGATTTTTCCAATCTGGTTGTAGCTCTTGTGACTGCTCCTGTAGATGATGAGACAATCTATTTACCTCTTTTTGTTGGTTTCTTATGAAATGGAGGTATTTTTTATTTTTTCCTAGTACCTGCTTCAACATCTTCAGAGTGATCTTCTATATCTATGACATTTTCTTCTTTGATTGAGGGATTGAACATGGCTTTGGACTTCAATCTGTATTTGTTGGTAACCCGAGTAGAATTCCTTCCAAGGTTTTGAGAGAGAGGCACACCTTTAATATTTGTCATTTTGACTGCATCGCCCTTTTTACTAGTGGATGGTAGTTCATGCTTGGTTGCAGTTTGAATATAAAAATATTCATCTGAATCTTCTTCCCCTTTAACATATTCCTCAAAAAACATTTCGATTTCTGGATCCAAATTCTGTATTTTACCTCTGTTATTCCTCATCACTCTGATAACAAGCATTTCTTTTTTGACAGGGGTTTCATCAATTGAAATATTTTGTTTCTGTGTGAAATTCATTTTTCCTTTCTTTTGTTTGTTGGACCGTGGGTTAGGGTTTAAATATTGCATGAGCCAGCTCCAAGGTTTCTATATTTCTCTCAAAGAATACACAACTAAAGTCTTAATTAAGACTTGATGAAATAGGATGCTCTTTGCATTGGGGGAGAGTGACTACACTCTTTTTGACATATTTCTCAAGATTTTGAGTAGAAAGTAAGGTAGATTTAAAGGATAATCACCATTTAGATGCATTAATAAACTAATGTGGTAGATATAGATTAGTGAGAATCTACCTTCGCAGGTGATATACCTATGGATAAAAATCAGAGTAGTGTGCCATTCTGGCTTGATCCAGTTGTGAGGAACTCCCTTTCTCCAATTTGGATTTTGCTTATCTGGAAGCAAGAATTGATTAACAATCTCTATAACCACATGCTCCTTCTTCCACCATCGTTCTCCTCCAACCACCAAAGTGCAAGCTTTGGCAATTTTTTGTTCTGTCACCAACTTGAGGAGATTCTCAACCTCCACTTCGTAACCATCAAAGTTCAGTGAAAAATCCATAGAGACCTGTTGGTCGTGACCTTGGAAAGTGGTAAGGAATTTGAACCAACCAGCATCTCTGAACCTTTGAGCCATCTGAGGATAAGCTTTGAGGAGTTTATCACCCTTGGGCTCTAATCTGAGAAATTGTTCTCTCCTCTTAGGTGCCATCGAAACCCGCTGCTACAACTGACACTGCTCAGATTCTGAATATGTTATATGTAATCGGTTAATATATAACCATTCTCCTGAGAAAACATCTATGCTTAAAATTCAACAAAATCATTACGATGAGTGACTGTTTCAAATAATAATATTTGGGAATTGAATGGTTTGGAAAGAGTCCTTTGCAGGTACAGAGCAGGCCAATCATGTAAAGTTTTGAATCATAAAATTATTTGAGAGCCATCGTGGGACACATGCAGACTCTTAGTCTTCGATCTAGGTAATCATAACAGAATCTTGGTGGTGGGAGCATATTAAGTCATTATTATATTGTGCTACGGGAATAGTGTTTTTCGAGTAGTGCTATTAATGACTTGGCAGAATTTTGAATTTGCAAGATTCAAATAGGCATATGAAGTGAAAGATCATTCAAAACCATGTTTTAAAACTCCAAACTTTAAAGAAATTATCCAAAAAGATAAAAACGCAAACCATAACAAGCTGAAAGAAATGATTTAAATCAAATGGAAACATATAATGAAGTGAAGGTAGGAGGGGTTTAGGATTAGGATTTCTCACTAGATAAAAAGAAAATTTAGAGACTAACACTGGCTCCTTCTAGGGATGGAGTTTGATAATAAACTCCAAAAACTACAAACCAATGCCTTCTCCTTTATTTCTAATTCATTGATCTCCCTACATTTGTCAGTCTTTATACCCAACATAACTGTAAAAAACAAGTCCATTGGGTATCTGGAGTCTTTATTGAAAAGAAAATCTATTGTACTAACTTAAAACCTGATAAGTGTTTAGATAAAATAGTTCTTCAAGAACCTCCCAGACATTAGGCCTCCAAAAGTTTCTATGTTGTCTAAATTATGAAAGAGAAAAGTGTTATTGCCCATTACCTTGGCTATTATGAAAGGACCATACCATATCTTATTGAACTTACCATGTTTTTCTTTATCCTTTCTCCAGACATCCCACCTTAACACCAAATCTCCCTCATTGAAAATATCTTTCTTAGTTCCCTCGTCGAAGGTAGCCTTGACTTTTCTATGATGAGAACCAACTTCTTATTCACCTGTTCTCTAGACTGCTAAACTTCAATCATCTGAAAAAATCTCCTTTGGATATCGTTGGGTTGTTCTAACTCTTCTTGTAAAAACTTTAAAAATGGCAGGGCCAATTGAGTATGGGAAGAATAGCTTCTGTCCCATATGGGAAGAACAGATTTCATCCCATATGGAAATAATAACTTTTGTCCTATATACCATCTGGAAAGGAGAGGTCCCAATAGACTTTTTGTTGCTGATACGATCGACCCATAGGGAAAACTTTAACTCGAATCACATGATTTTTTATTTTCTACAAATAGTTTTTTGATAATCCTTATCAGAGTCTTATTGGAATATTCTGCCAATCCGTTCCCTTGGGGGTAGTAGGGAGTAGTGAACCAATTTGATACTATAATTATCGAAGAATTCAATCATGGAATTCGATTTAAAACCCTATGCATTATCAATGACTAGTTTTTTAGGACAACCAAACCCTGAAAAAATATATCCTTCTAGAAAGTCCATGATTACTTTTTCTGTTTCATTCCGAGTCGGAATCACTTTGATCCACTTCTTAAAGTAATCAGTGGCTGTAAGAATCCATCTGTGCTATCCTGAAGATGACGGATTGATCTCTCTAATGAAATCCAAGCCCCACTGTTGGAATGGTCCATGAGTGACGATTAGTTTTAAAGGTAGAGACATAAGTTTCTGCTTTCCAGCAAATTTCTGATAGGGTTCACATGCCCTGACCTGAGGAAAAATATCTAAGAATAGAACTGGCCAGTAATAGCCTATCCTAATAATATTGAAGGAAGTATCCTTTCAATGGTGATGGCCTCTGCACACACCATGATGTAGATCATAAAAAAATTGTTCAACTTCTTTTTCATCGACACACCTCAATAAGAAACCATTAGGATCGTTCCAGAGTAAGATCTGATCAATAATGCAATACTTTACTACTCTTATCTTTAATGATCCGACTTTTGATTTATCTAACTCTGGGGGAGATTGAAAATTTAGCAGAAAAAATACGATATCTTTGTACCATGGTGAAGAAACATACTTGTTGTTTACCTGTGAATTTGTTTCTTCAATTTGGAAAAAAGAATCATGTGTATTTTCTGAAAGATGGTACAACCCAATTGCTTTGCGATTAGATTCTGTCATTAACTTGGAAAGGCCTTGGCCTTTTATCAGCTGAGTAGGATTTATGGTGAGATCATACTCCAGGATTTTTGTTATCCATTTCCCTCTCTTCCCTTCACAGTCAGGATGAAACAATATTTCTTTGACTGCACTGCTTGGGACATAAGTTGTGATCTCAAATTGAAGGATATATACTCTAAAGGACTTCAGGGCCTTTACCAGGGCATAATCCTGTTTCTTCATTATGTCATACTTCAATTCAGAATCTTTGATGGTTTTTCTAAAGAAGGAGATGGGTTGCTCATACCATTGCTCATTTCTTTGAAGGAGGACAACAACTATGGTGCTTTCTAATGAAAATGAGAAAATCATGAATCCTTTGGAATAATCTGGACTAATGACAATAGGGGCTTGAATAAGAGTCGTCTTAATTCTTTCAAAATATTATTTATCTTCAGGTATCCACTTAATTTCTACATCCTTTTTCAACATGTCAGTGATGTATTTGATAATCTCTCCAAAATTAAGTATAAACCTCCTCAAAAAATTAATTTTACCAATGAAGGACTGAATAGACTTATTGTTTCTAGGAATATCTATTTGTTGGATAGCCTTGACTCTTTTTGGATCTATTTTAATACCTCCAGGGGAAACAATATGTCCTAAAAATTTTCCTTCCTCCATGGAAAAGTGTGATTTTTTATGATTAAGTGATATGACATACCTTCTGCATTTCTCAAAAGTCATCTTCAAGTGCTGTAAATATTCTTCATCAGATGTTGAAAATAGAGTGATGTCATCGAGATAAATAACCACGAACCTGTCTTTTTCATCAATAAAAGTAATATCCATAGCCCTTTGAAATGTGGCTCCTGCATTCATCAGTCCAAATGACATCTTTTCGTACATAAAAGTGCCCCATGGAGTGGTAAAAGTTGTTTTCTTTTTATCTTCCTCCACTACTGATATTTGATTGTACCCTGAGTATCCATCAAGCATAGAGATCCTCTTCGCGCCAACAACTCTTTGTAAGATATGATCCATTTTTGGTAATGGATAATTTTCTTTCAAGGATCACTTGTTCAAATTCCTAAAGTCCACACAAAGCCTTATCTCTCTGTTCTTTTTCCTTACAGGCACAAGGTTGGCTACCCATTCATTGTATGTCAGTCGCACTATGATTTTGGCTTCTACTAGTCTTTTCAACTCCTTTTCTATTATGGGTAACAGTAGAATATTAAATTTCCTAGACTTTTTCTTAACAGGTTTAGACCCAAGTTTCAGAGGAATTTTGTGCTATATGATCTTTGTATCAAATACTTTCAAATCTTCATAAGACCAAGAAAATATATTTGAATATTTCTTCATTAACTCAACATATGTTCTTCTCTATTTCTATGACAGTTTCTTAGATATTTTGAACAACTTGGGATTTGTATCAAAATTGATGTCACAGTCTACTACATTTGTTTCTGCTGTTTGGATAACAACCTTCCTAGAAACATCATTGTGATCGAACAACCTCTCTAGTGGAACCAAACCTTTTTTTTTAATGGAGTTAAAGTAATATATATATATATATATATATATATATATATATATATATATATATATATA
>JASDQU011312311.1:0-17255 GCA_032191745.1 Picea mariana
ATTTGCTTCGAATATGTTGTGCATGTGATTTCAGGGTTTAAACTGAAGTCTGAAAGAAGAGAATTAGTTTCAATTGTTTCTCTGTCTTAGTCAGGAGATTCCTGCATAGAGTGCAGTTGAATTCATCCGCATAGAGTGCGTCGATGAAGGCTCAAAATTTAAACACTTATTCTCATTCACCCAGAAGTTATAGGGTTGTTGTGGAAGCCGTGTGAAGAGCGCACAGGCGGAGCCAGAGATATCAGTTATGAAGCTGAGCAAAAGAAGGCAGAGACTATTGTTGCCATAGGTACACAGAGTCTGAGAGACTCAACTCTTTGAGAGTTGTTGAAGTTCGAGCACGAGAAGTGTGCGCAAAGCCTCTAAGAGAGTCATAGTTGATAAGCTCAAGGAGGGTTCAAGCAAAGAGTTGCAGGCCCAAGCGTCAGAAGACAAACTCTGAGAGGAACACTTAGCCGTTCCCAAAGAATCCTCAAGGAGGAGAAATCGACGGTTAGGATTCACCGAGGGAACTACCGAAATCCCGCCAGCCGTTAGATCGTGCGAAGTTGCACAGGGTTTAAGCCCCAACGAACAGAGGAGTCGTCATCGGGATTTGGCTCATCGGGATATCGGGGTTTCCGTGGTCGTGAAACTCTGGCAGAACGAAATCGCGATCCACGATTTCCTGAAAGGATCTCAGTCGTTGATCTCAAGTGGACACGTGTCAAACATCAGGAGCATCGGGGTTCCGTCCATCGCGATATCGACGTTTCCGAGGACATAGAAATCTCGCATCAAGAAATCGTGATCTGCGATTTCCCGATGAGCGCTTTGGACCATTCATCGTCGAGGACAAGTGGCAAAAGATCTTGGCAAGTCGGCGTTTGGAGGCATCGGGGTTTCCGGAGTGGAGAAACGCTTGCATATTGAAATCGCAATCGGCGATTTCCTGACGTGGTCGGAACCGTTAATCGGAGGGACACGTGGCGAAAGATCCCGAGGAGTTGGGGTTCGACATTCGGGATTTTTGTTGTTGAAATAATTTCTGCAGGAGGAGTTCGGAAACTCCGAAATGCGATAGCCATATGATCGCTGTGTTGAGTGGAGGACAGGTGTTGGAGAATTGAGCCTCACCTTGAGGTGACGACAGGTGGTGTCGCACATCGGAGATTCCAGAAGTGCGAGTTCTTCACATTGCAAACTCGCGAACTCCGAAATCTCGATAAGTGGAGAAGGACACGGTCACGTGCGTTGGCAGGTCACACGAGGAAGGAGCAGCGGGAGGGGCTAGCGCCATAGTGGAAGCGCCATCGCGAATTGGGGTTCAGAGATTTGGGGAGGCAGTGAAACACGACATCACTTATGCCGATTTCCCGATAGGGAAATCCCTGACAGGAAAAAGGAAGCGTTGGCATTGAGACCCATCGGGTTTCGGGGTTTTGTAATACCCATTTTTCACGAGTGCAGGACTCGCGATCCCGCGAGGTCCAATTTCCCGATATAACACAGGGAAGTCATAAGGATAGTTTTGTGGGTAGAGAAAAGTCCCGATAGGGGATTTGGAGAGCGTTTCAGCTCTTCGGGCCTAAGGCAAAAGAAGGTCCTGGTAGTTGCAGACATGCCCTGGGTGGCGCGTTTGCGTCATTTTCTAGGGTAAGGCACACTAGGACAATAAAAATCATTTGCATCACTTCAAAAAATCTTTCACTGCAACTGGTACTAAAACTGGTGCTGCAAGTTGCATGAAGGAAATGTAACTGCAACTGTAATTGATACTGCAACTACAACTGATACTACAACTGCAACTGATATTGCAACTGCAACTTCAACTGTAACTGATAATGCAACTGCAACTTAGGGTTTCATGAGGAAACCCTAATTTCTCAAACTTCAAATTTCATAATTTTGATCCAGGGACTAGATGCGCCCTTCTAGGGAGAGTTCCTAGGTATGGTTATTTTCTTCAATTTCCTCCTCAAACAAATAAAACGTAATAGTTAGGGTTTATGAAGAAACCCTAATTCCACAGCAACTACAACACTGAAAATTGAATCTTGGAGAGGGTGTGTTGAGGTTAGCCACTTCTTTATAAACTATGAGTTGGTATCTTTCAGGCCTTCTCTGATACCATGTTGATATTTTACTTATACAGCTAGAAGTTACAGTTCTTATTTATTATTACAATTATTTATCACATTAGCTACATATATAACATCATTGAAAGAGAGATCATCACAGAAACAAGAGAGACATTCAAAAAAACAAGAGAGATGGAAAGATTATCCTGGGAAACCCTCTAGGGGGAGAAAACCCAACAAACTTCCTCAATATAGATTATCCAAACAAGAAAAATGCTTCTCTTCTAAGACAAAACTAACAAGGTAGGAGATCCTCCTCTACTCCTTCACTAACAAGAGTAGTGCACCACTTAACCAAGAGATACCAAGAGATATACTCAAAACCCTCCTTAACGTCACACCCAGTTGCAACAGATACCCCTCCAAGACTTGCTCACATTTCCTCTTGTTGCAGAGCTCATTGAGTGAGTGAACAAATGAGGTTATATCCTCCCTTATAAATAGTGGTCTCGCCTCCCTTAATTAGGTCTGGGCCGACCTATCATTTTACCCTCTTAATTTACATTTAATTGTCAAGGTATAATAGGGCCGAATTTTACAACGGAACAATAGGGTCATCTTAATAAATATAATATAATAACATTCTTTAGGGTTTTTCTTGTTCAAATACAATAAGAATATCTTTCGAAGCTACTCAATATTCAACACCCTTCCCTTCCATAACCAACATTTTCATCTGTTGCACCACCCTGCGTAATCATCGCCATAACCCAAAACTGTGCTTGTTTATTCATCCCAAACTGTTGTTCCTTGTCCACTTAAGTTGTTGCATGCATGACCCACCTTTTACATCCTCTCGTTGATATCTAAGCTCTTCTTTTATCTTCTTCCATCACCCTACCATCACCCTACCATCACCCTGTATTTGAATTAATTAAGAAAAGTGTTTTTTTTATATATAATATTGGGGGGAATGTGAGGCGGTCAATTGCAACCATTTGAATTTTTGAATTTGAAATTCAAAATAAAAAACATGCATTGCATCTAATTTAAGGATTTAAAGAGCATTTCCAACACAACTATCCATTTGTATCCCACAAATGGTATGCAAACAACAAAGATGGTGTTAACAAATATGATGCATGTTTGACGGGATGGATGAAAATTGGATGGTCACAATGAAGGACTATGCCATCGTATATAAGTGTCATATATCATAGGGAACACTGGGATGAATGATAGGAGGTGCATAGATAGATGATCAGAATTTTCATGTGCAGGAGGGATTGGGCATATCAATATTGGGAGGGATGTGGATATTGCTCGTCAAGGGTCATGTAATGTGCCATGGGATGACCAATGTTCTTTCCTTTTACTGTTGTCACAATAAACTTAGAAAAATATATATGTATTCGTTCGAAACTATGCCTATAAAATTCATTTGTCTTTTAAAAATATGAAGATACCCACCATGTGGTGTGATGTCGTATTTCCTTTGTTTAATAGGAATGCACATGCGTTTCTGTTTTTAATAATGTGTGGGCACTTTAGGAACATGTGCGCATTCCTAAATCACACACGATTTAGAAATATGTGCACATTCCTAAATCACACGAGTTATTTCAATTTCATTTTTTTTAGGAACACGTGCATGTTCCTGAACATGTTTTTCTCAAGAACACATACACGTTCCTAAATAATGCAAGTTGGCAAGTATGTGTGATGGTTTGGTGAGTAATGTGGTTATAGGATTAAGAACATGTACAAGTTTCTAGGAATGTGCACGGGTTCCTTTGCACCCCATTGCCACTTTTTCATCCATCAACTTCGTGCACTGCCCCTAAACCTTAATTAGTGTAAACTGTATAAATACAACCTTTGGGGCTATGGGGGAAAGGTTGATGAGTTGGTCTAAGGTTGATAGGTTATTTGCAAATAGAAATCTTGGATTATACCATTATGCGATACCTACAGGGCATATGATTGTAGTGGTGATATTGAATAATATGGATGAATATCCCCCTTTAATTTTTAGTTCTAGTGTTTATATGATGTGATGCATCGTGCTTATTTATTTTCGAGATTATGTATGTTTATGCATGGTTTATGTCTCTATTATGATTGCTTCCTAATTGTGGATATCTAGTTAGGGTTTAATAACGAATCACGTTTCATCCTGCAATCTCCCTTTCCATCATTAATTGTCTTGACTATGCTTTTGGCGAGACCTTCTCCATTTTGGAGATTGAATATGTCAACTCATTAGACTACAATAGAGTACTTTGTTGGACGCCTAAGTCTGAAAAAAATCCATCATGCCTCCATTGCCACTACACCTTTAACAAATATAGTCAAACCAATCAAGCTAACCCTTGGAGCTCTATCTATTATCCATATTGAAAATAAAAATTATATCATAGAGAAAGATTATCTTAAATTGTATATATAAAGATTTGAAGTAATACAAATCACCTAATTGATATGTATGTGTGAATGAATATTAACCATAATAATCAAATTTTAATCTCAATTTATCAACAATTTTATTTTTACAAATTCTTATATTAACATGAAAGGTAAGGACCAACCACTTTATTAACTTACAATATTGATAATGACAAACGATATATAAAAAAATAACTATTATAATAATAATAATTTAAAAATAAACATAATAGTTATAATAATTTTATAAAAAATCATGATAATAAGAAATGAAGACTAACTGTTATAATAATAATAATAATTTAAAAATAAACATAATAATTATAATATTTTTATAAAAAATAATAATTATTTTAGAAATTTATAATAAAATAAAATAACATAATTTCAATAGAGTGTTCTTATTTCTTTTAATTGCTATAACTAATTATAGAATGTGATTCAGATAGATATACATTGTTATCCCTCGTTTCAAAATATGAATAATGAAGAAATGAAAAAGAAAAGGGTAATGGCAACTCACTATCCAAATTAGCATATCCACTTAAATATGCATTGCTTCAAACTCGGAAAAAATAGATTCCTAACTTCCTTTTTCCATGCATTCGTGTTATGTGAGTTGAGTTTCACATATATTGGAACGTATGTTCCAATCATGAAATCTTAAATACATTTTAGGAAATTTCTATGTATGGGCTACGCACCATGGAAATACATTGTCATGGATCCCTTGATATTTAAGGTTTACCTTTAATGTGAGGACAAGCACAATATGGAAATATCTACTATTAGCATTGGCATTGAAGGAGACAAGAATGGATCCGACAAAAGCTACGATCTCTTAATGTACATAATTTGTTTCTCTGTTCTCCTTCATTGATAATTATTGCTTTCTGATTTTATTATTGTGGATTGATATCCTTGACTAGAAAACTGTGTTTATGGTTTTGAAAATATTGCATCATATTAGTATTTGTAGCACACCGGAGACTCTCTTGGAGGAAATGCTCATTGGCAGAGGAGAAGAAGGGTCTGGAGCTATTGCAGAACCAACAACAAGAATTCCGATAGCTGCAGGAAACAAAAAAACTAAAACAAAAATAAGCTATTTACTATCTGGAATATCACCAAAAAGTTCAGCAGAAACATATTTGGAAGTCAAACTAGAAACTTCTTATCATTGCATTCAATGAAAGGGGAGTGGTAAACTTTTTCAAGTGCATGTCTTCATCAATTATAGTGCCTGGGAAAGACATCCATTCGTTTAAATCTTGTTGTGATCAGATAGTTACAGGCTAGCTCAAAAATAAGAAACAACCCGCAACTTTGGGGTATTCATCGAGTGCTCTGCGTGGGACGTTGAAAATTCAAAATTGAAATGACATGAGTGCGTCCTGGTAAGTGATCCACTAAGAATATCTTCTCTTTCGTTCTGTGATCTGGCTGCACGATGGTGGTCGAAGCATGAACCAACATTGATGGTCATTTGGTGGCAACGGGATGCTCCATAGATGCATCACCAGAGATCCATTATGTATGTCCATCCGGTCTGTAGAGTCTTAATGACTCTACAACATGATAGATATTGCATTCCGGTATCTCAGGAATACACTTACACGGATGTCAATAATAATCATTGACCTACCTGCAACATGTTGTTGGAGTCCCAACTCCCGAGTGTGATTTTGTGGTCAACAAGGGGTAATCTTGTTTATTAAGCTCTAGTTTAAACGTTGTACTTTTTGGTTTTTTTTCAATGATTTTTTTCAGTTATATTTGTCTGAAATTGGACAAGAAATTGTTGGATTTCCAAATTTGAGTGGTTAATTTTGTATAATATATTGTGTCCTAGGGGTTTTTGAACATCTTGAATCCATTTTTATATTTAAAAATGCAATTTAAACAAAATAAAATTGTGATTTCATGCAAATTCATATCGTCCGATTATGGGAAAAAAAAGACAAAACATAGAACAATAAGACAACGACTTACTATAATGAACTCATGGTCAACATGCACTCACTACAGGGTATTGCAATGTTGGGAAAGATAAGCATAATCTTAAAAAGATTCTAATAGCAAAGAAAATAAAACCAAGAACAAACGAGAAACAACAACGATCAAACAATTGAAACAATGATTTACGTGGAAACCCAATACGAGAAAAAAACCGGGGTAATGATAATAAATATTCTTATTATTCAAGGGAGAATTACAATAGCCAATTACAATAGCCGATCATCCTCTCCTCACTTCTCACACACTGTGCTACACTACATTACTCACTTCTCTCTTAATCTCTATGGGTATGCTCGTATATATAACACCTATCAAATAGTTAGACAAGTTGATTACAATATGATCCACCAGTTACAAAAACTGTTCACTGTGGTGTGCATGCATGCACACTCTATTTTTAGTCAATGTGCATGAAACCACATGGGAAATTAGTTGGCACATTTTCAACAATATCCATATTAGACAATAGTTTACGTGATATATCATGCTCGGATTTATTCATCACCTTTCTTGCAAGCCAAGAGAAGCCAAACATCATCACAAATCCACAACGTCTCTAATAGTATTGTTATATGAACATGTCTGGATGATTCACTCCAATTTGGACCATTATGCATCCATCAGTAACATGTCTTATAAACTGATGCACTTGTCCCATTTTGATACGTCGGCCTATTAGTCAAATGCACAACACTTTGACCACCACAAAACACCTTATCATGTACTTTCCCAAACTTACCCAATAGATCCTTTCATTCTTTCATGACATAACTTGAGGTATGTTTCATCTTGTCTAACTCTCGTGAATCATAACCATAGACTAAAGCACTGCAACCACTGTAGGTGATACTTGTTCTTTTGTGTTTGAAGCATCCATTTCCATGCTCTTCACCTGGTTTTTTGATGTGTCTACTGACAACACCAATTGCATGTGAAATCCTGACCATTTCCCATTGAAATCATCAAACTTCATACTAACATATTATACTCAAGATATATAACGCTTTTCTTTTTCATAAGTTAGGACATAAAACTGAAGAAAAATTACAATTGAAATCCAAAGGGATTTTATCAGTTTCACAATATTCATACTGAATTTCCTGAGTATCTTCACCACATACTTCTGTTGTGATAACCAAGCTTACCACCCTAATTGTCTCTATGTATCTCAATGCCCAAGATTTGTTTTGCTACTCATAGATCCTTCATCTCAAATGTCCTAACCAACTAAGCTACCCTCTTGATATCAACCATGCTTGTGCTTGCAACAAGCATAACATTTAACACCAAGATAATAAATATATACCGTCAACAAAATTATTATACTCACTTCTTGTAACATTTGGCTCACCATGAAGGAATCAAAGATCGTGTACCATTTTCCTGGCATGCTTCAAGACATATAATGATTCCTGAGCTTGCAAAAAAATCTTATGTTTCTATTCCAAACTAACATTTATGGTTGTTGCATATACATTCCCTTTTCTAGAAAACTCCATGTAAAATAATTTTAACATTTAGTCGTACTAACTCAAGATCAAGTGACACACCTAGTGATAACACAACATGAGTAGGAACAAGATTTTAATAACTAGAAAGAAACTTTCATGGAAATCAATAACTTCCAAAAACCCTTCTGCTTACAATCATGATTTGAACCTTTCATCCTTTTACTATATTTGATTGTATAAAAGGAGATTAATCAAACATTGCATCTCTGTCCATGCTAATTTTGTGGGTAGTAGGATCCCACATTCTGCATCCCTTAACATCATCACAATGTCAGTTATCTACCTATTTGATCTGGGTCTTACATAGAATGTTGATAAAAACATAAGAATCACAACCAAATAATTTCACATTTGAGTAATCACCAAATGACCAGTTCTTACCTCTTCCAAAATCTTCATGTCTTTTGCAACCGATGGTGATCAAGTTACTAGATAACACAACTTCTTATGCCGACAAATATTTTTGCAACTTGGCATTATTGAACATGCTTATTCGATCTCAGCTTCCTTGCAATACTTTCCAATTTCCATGGATATGAACCTAACTTCATCATATATTCTCAAAAAATTGATTGACTTGCCAAGACATCAATCTTTCTATAGACCCACCTTTATAACCTAGACACACTACTACACTTAGAACTTTGCATTTGAACAACTTTGACCAAATCTGGTCAAACCAACCCAAGTGAAAATTTGTTGCTCACCTCTAGGGACTTCACACTGGAGTCTCAGTGTTCCACCTTAACATGAAAAATCCTTTGACCGAGTCTAGCCAAGTTGGACAAGTAATCCTTCATTGCTTACTTCCAGACCTATTTACAATGGAGTTCACCAAACATTTTATAGGATTCATTACATGCAATCCATGGACACAATACCATGGCCTACCCAAAAACATGGACTTGAAAAACCACGTGCTTTGACCTAAAAACCAAATTTAACTCATTAACTCTTTCACCGAGTCAAGGTTAACCCAACATACATGCCCCCCCACATATTCAATCTACCTAAATCTATGTGTAGAATTTTTCATAGGTGAACCAATAAAAAAGCGGTACACATGCCTATCCAAGTCTCACATACATAATCCCATTTACATGCAATCGATAATTTTTATAGCTCTAAGGTAAATACATTTTTTTTCTTTCATAGTGTGTAACATCCCCAACATCTAACTGGGCTATGCCACATAAAAGTTTTCGAACTTTATGCCAATTAAAACATATACAGATAGAAGCTCTTGCAGAACAATATATAAAAATTAAAATAGAAAAATACATTTTGTAAATGCATAGATTCATACAGAAATGACAGTAAACATATACATACAGCATAGAAATACAATACCCATAAATATAAAGATAGGTATAAACTACACAGAGGAAAAACCCATAAAAATAAACACATAAATAATAATGCAACATGTAAATTAACACAAAATTGACACTTATCTTGGTAAGAATATCACCAACTGCGTGCAGACCTTCCACGAACCTCCCAACATTAGACCACACTCCTCATCACTCTTAGCAGTGGGTCACCACCGAGTTGGGACTAATTTATACCCGGGTAAAGGGATTCCTAACCAGGATAATGTATCTCAGACAACAGGAAAGACTCTGTCATAGGTGCCAACTCAAACTAATAGCCTACAATCCCTCATTCCTCACATGCCTGTCCCACCCCAGGAAGTTTGCACCTTCTCTCCTCAAAAGTCCTTTGGGTGCTCCACTTCCTTTCTAGGCTTCATCAATAGTCTGGACAGGAAGTCTTAGATCCTTGTAGCTACAGTTTAGCACCTTTGGGAAATCAATTCCCAACAATTATCTCACCCAGAGAGAAATTTATCACGATTCTGACAACCCACCTCTTTAGTCTCCCAAGGGCCTAACAACCCCCTTATTTAGTCCACCTCCCAAGCTAACTAGGTACAGGTACAGGTATGGGTATGGGTATAGGTACAATAATAGTAACATAAAGGTACAAAGGATAGCTAATTGAGTGAGTGAATGATGATGGAATGAATGAGAAAATAAACTAAGTTCAAACTATATGTATGCATGTTCCCAACTTGACACTTGTCTTGTTGAGAGATACTTTATCCCACTTGTCCCCATCCNATATAATATTCCTTTTTGGCTCAATCTCCCTAGATTAACCCGTAATCCTTAACTTTTATCACCCCCTTTCCCTAACTAGTGGAGTTTAGTCCCCCATACTCTTTTATCATGGTTGGTCTACACGTAATGATGTATTATATTAATGATAAGAAATATACGAAAATAGGCTCATTGACCTTCAACATATAGGCTCTCCAGCCTAATTCAACACATAAACATCCTAGCTTATAATAACTAGCTCACCAACCTATAAAACACAACATATACACAAAGGCTCCATGACCTCAAAATCGCGCGCACTTAAGTTTGTTGTGCATGCTATCCTGGAATGTGCACACTTCATCATTTTAGTGCACAATACATGTGTGCACTATACCATGTAAGGTGAATGCGAAATTATATCAAACAACTCACCAGATTAAGTACATTTTCATTTACATTTACAATTGGGGTTCGACCTAGGGGTATTACAATCCCCTCCCATTATTTATGCACTGTCCTCAGTATAATATATACACATATACAACCAAGATTTCAAAAATCCTCAAAAAGATGTGGGTATTCTACCTGCATAGAATCTTCATGCTCCCAAGTTGCATCCTCGGGACCGTACCAGGTCCATTGGACCTTTACAAGCTCTATGGCTCGATTCCGGTGCTATTTGATTTTCTAGTCCGGAATCCATACCGGATGCACTAGGAAAGCACCTTCTTGTTCCACCTAAATCACATTTTAATCAATAACATGATTAGCATTAGGTATATATTTCTTAAGAAATGATACATGAAATTCATTATGAATGGTCATTGATGTAGGCAAGGAAAGAATGTATGCTACGGGCCCAATCATGTCTCGTATTTCAAATGACCCACAATAGAGAGATTCCAAATTTGAACAATTTCCCAACTTCAGGGAACTTATGTTGACTTTCACTTTCAAGAATACATGGTGCCCCACTTCAAATTCTCTGTGAGTTCTTCCCTTATCATCATATCTTTTTTTATTGTCTTGGGAAGCCTTTAAATTATGTTTTTTTTTCAACATTTTCTCTTCCATTCCCATGAGTAATTCTGGCCCAACCACTGCTCTATCTGCTGTGTTATCCCAACTTACCTTTGTGTTGCACCTTCTTCCATAAAGTGCCTCAAATGGGGTCATCTTTAGAGATGTTTGGTAGCCATTTTTGTAAGCAAAATATACTAAGTGCAGGTGGTCTTCCCATATTGATGGTTTATCCATCACATACCTCCTCTACATATACTCAATCACTTGATTCACCCTCTCTGTTTGTCCATGTGATTCTGGACGATAAGTTGTACTAAAATTCAAATTTGTTCCAAATCCATTAAATAATCCCTTCCAAAAATTTGAGGTAAATTTTGGATCTCTGTCAAACACAATTGTCTTGGGTATACCATGTAATCGAGAAATTTCTCTCATATAAACATCAACAATGTTGGTTGCCTTATAAGTGATCTTTACTCAAATAAAATGGGAAGCTTTAGTAAGCTTATCCACCACTACCATGATATCATCATGTTGTTTGTTTGTTATGGGTAGTTTGGTGATGAAATCCATTGTTACAACTTCCCATTTCCACTCAGGAATGGTTAATGGTTGTAGAAAACTAGTTGGTTGTCTATGCTCAGCCTTGACCTTTTGACACTCCAAACATTTGGAAATAAAATCAACAACTTCTTTCTTCATTCCTAGCCAATAATATTGGCTCTTGATAGCTGCAATAGTTTTATGATAACCTAGCTGCCCAACTTAAGGTACATTATGCATTTCTCTCAATATCATATTTTTCAATTCCTTAGAATTTGGTACATAAATTCTGCCCCTGTATATGAGAATTTCATCATTTTCTAGCTTATACTCTTCAATTTTCTGCTGCAAAATACCTTGTTGTAATTTTGCCACTAATTCCTTGTATTGCAAATCTGATTTTGCAGCCTCCAAAATTCTACCTTTCGAATATGATGGGTACATGCTAATAGATGTACCATGCAACTCATGCACTCTTCTATTGAGTGCATTAGCCACTTTGTTCTCTTTCCCTTTGATATGATTTATATCAAAGTCATATTCACTGAGAAATTCTAACCATCTGCTTTGCCTGGAATTTATAGTTGGTTGATCAAATAATTAGTTCACACCATTATGGTATGTCCTCAACTCAAACCTTTTCCCCATGAGGTAGTTCCTCCACTTCCTCAAGGCATGCACTATGGATGCCAACTACAAATCATGAGTGGCATAGTGTCTTTCATGCTCCTTCAACTTCCTTGATTCATAACATACAACAAACCCATTTTGACTGAGGACTCCACCAAGTCCTTATTTACATGCATTTGTGCATACAATGAAATCTTCAATTGGATATGCAATCCTTAGTATTGGAGCACTTGTTAACAATTTCTTCAATTGTTGGAAACTCTTTTCACAATCCAATGTCCATTGAAACTTCACACCCTTCTTTTGAAAGAAAGTGATTGGGTGTGCAATCTTTGAAAATCCTTCAATAAATATCCTATAGTAGCTTTCAAGGCCCATGAATGATATGAACTCTGTCACATTCTTTGGCGCTAGCCATCCTCTAATGGCTTCTATTTTCTCAGGATCCACTGCTATCCCTTCCTCTGAAATGATATGCCCCAAATAATGAATTTGCTTTTGATAAAAGGAGAACTTGGTCAATTTGGCATACAACTGATGCTCCCTTAATACTTGTAATACCATCCTCAAGTGTTGTTCATGCTCTTCCTCTGACTTAGAATATATAATAACATCATCTAAAAATACAATGACAAACTTATCTATGTATTATCTAAAAATACCATTCATTAAACACATGAAGACAACTGGTGCATTTGATAACCCAAATGGCACCACTGTTAATGCATAATGACCATACCTTGCTCTGGAAGCAGTCTTGTTGATGTCTTCTTATTTAATTATTACTTGATGATAACTTGACCTAAGATCAATATTGGAGAATATTTTTGCATCTTTCAATTGATCAAAGAGGTCATCGATCCTTGGAAAATGATACTTATTCTTCATAGTTACCTTGTGTAGCTTCCTAAAGTCAATGCAAAGTCTCAATGTTCTATCCCTTTTCTTCACAAATAAAACTGGGGCACCCCAATGTAACACACTTGGGCATATATACCCCTTCTTAAGAAGCTCTTCAAGTTGCATTTGTAACTCCTTCAATTCCGGTGTACTCATCCTGTAGGGAGTCTTGGATACTGGAGCTACTCCAAGCATCAGATTTATGGAGAAATCAATGTTTCTTTTAGTGGGTAATCTTGATATTTCATTAAATACCTCTTCAAACTCTTTTAGGACTGCATAATATTCAATATTTGACACTCTATATTTAGGTATTTTCTCCAAATGAGATGCAAATATTTGACACCCTTTTCTGTAACATTTCTTCAGCTACAACGATGGAATTTCTCTTATGGTTACTTCCTTAGGAATTCCCTGCACCATCCATAGGTTCCCTTCCTCATACAAGCAAGTAAATGACTTTTTATGACATTCAAGGATAGCATGATTTTGGTCCAACCAATCCATCCCAATTAGAAATTCATAGGAACGTAAAGGAAAGATATCCAAATCTTCCTTGGTGTTGAGTCCATTCATATCCATAAGACATGACTTAACCATCTGTCTAAATTTTCTTTTGGATCTGGTAGCTAGCTGCACCAACCAAGATTTTTCATGTTTGCTTCTTATAAAATGCAAAATTTCCACCATCTTAAGATCTATATAACTATGAATAGCTCCTGAATCAATTAAAATAGAAATGGTTTGGTTGTTGATTATACCTTCCACTTCAATCATATGTGGTTGATACTCTACTTTCTTGTTGTCCAGGGATGCATAGATCCTTGGTACATTTCTTCCCATGTCCTCCATTGTTTCATCTTGTTGTACATTGTGAACAATCCTCACTTTTTCACCTCTGAGAAGGAAATCTCTAAACATATGATCTCCTTTACAACCCCAACATTGAATAGGTGGCTTCCTTGGCCTTTCACACCATATCTCCATCATTCGAGGTTCTCTAGAAGTTGGATGTCCCTGATGATTATTTCTGAAGAATGGTGGCTTAGTTACCTTCTTCCTCTAATCCATCTTGAATTTATTCTTATCTTCCCAAGATGTTTGGAAGGTTAAGCTTGCTTTTTTTAATCATATAGGGATTTATCTCACCTTATGGTCTCCTCCAATGTTTTGGGATCATCATATTGTATTTTGTCACTGATGAATGATAGAAATCCACTCAAATACCTATGAATCTTAACTGTCTCATCCTTGATGAAAGAAACATACTTTATCAATTCTAAAAACCTTATTTCATATTCATCTATGGTCATACTCCCAAGCTTAAGTTCAAAGAACTCTTTAATTTTCTTCTCATAGTATCTCTTAGTCAAATATTTCATTTTAAAATATTTCTTGAATTCCTTCCAAGTAACATTTTTCTCTTTAATGTGTTACACCTACACAAGATGATCCCACCACATGGATGTCTTTCCCTTGAGTTGATAGATGAAAATTATTCCTTCTGCATGAGAAGAGTAATTATGAAATTGAAATTACTTCCTGATGCCCAACAACCATGTCTATACATCTTCATCATTCTTGTGCTCACCATCAAATGTAGGAGGTTTTGTTTTGTTCATTACTCCTCGTAGCTCATCCACCCCAGACCTCTTATGCTTCCTGACTGTTATAGAAAGATTTGGCTCACCCTATACAATCTTTCACAGAAGACCTTTTTCCATTTTCCTATGCACACTTATCATCCCTATCTGTCAATCCCAGAGCTAAAAATACATATTTTTCCACATGTACGCACCTTGCCTACAATACATCATGCATATATGAAGGTTGCACCACTACAACCCACGTACATCGAGATTTGTGCCCAAAAAATGAAAATTAGTGTCGGGTTTCCATGTCACAATAGGAGATCTATGATCCTAAGCCTTGCATATACTGGAAACGTTCTAAATTGGCCCTTCAGTTTCATTTGAAGACTATAAATGGGCCAATTTCGAGCTATGGAAAACATGAGAAAGAATTCAACTTTGAGAGAAAAGTTACTCTGGAGAAAGTATTTACTTCATACTAAGTCTACATCCCTTTGTCCTTTAAGTTTGAACACAGTGTTCATCCCCCAAGTCTTCCCTTATTTGATTGAGAACTTCATTGTCTCTCTTCTTTGAGCTTGTCTTTGGTGGAGGATTGAAGTGATGGAGGTCCAACTGGAAGGAACTTAGTTTCTTGGTTCCAAACCATGCCGACATGGAAGTTTGTAACATTTTCACTTCTGTTGATCATATATTAATAGAAATACTCTTTTCCCATCCAATTGATATCTTGCAAATATTTGAATTATTATTCCATGGGCATACTTTTCATGTTTATTAATGGATTATCCTATTGAATGTGATAACATCATTTATTATCACCATATTCTTGCTTTTCTTGGTTGTTGAGGATTAGTTGCATGTATATTGCTTTGGGTCAAGTGCTCAACGGTGGATTTCATCGAACGTTTGGACAAGTTAGGTCAGTTATCTTGTCTTTCTAGCATAATTTTTTGCATAACATACTTGAGAATAGAGTTTATTTATGCAGTCATTTCCATATGTTGTGGTTTACCCTAGCCATAGAGAGATTTTCCTCATAACAAAATTGGTGACCATATTGGGGATTGAATCTTTTTTATTAGGGTTTGGAGTACTTCTCTCCTCATATTTCTCTCGTTCCTATTGTGTTTCTTGTCATATCATTTCTTTACAACCTCTGTTCACTTTGGGTCTAAGTTTTTCAGCCTTCTCCCTTGCCTGGCTTTGTTTTTGAAACATATATGCGGTTTTGGCTTGACAGTCACGTATATACGTAGGCCGTCTCTCTGCAAGCTGCTTACATACACTTCGTTTCCTTGAACAATCACGTACATCAATCTTATTTTCTTGTTTACTAGGTTTGGTGGTTGTTGGCTGGGATTTGATGTTTGTTGAGTCTTCTTGGGTCTCTATAGTGACTCTTAAGTGTATGTGGGATGACAAGAAACCTGTTTGGGGGAAGGGATATCCCCCCGATACCTTTGTAGCATCAAAGATATTTCTGGGGATCTATTCGTATCTGGGGATATTGATAGTGACTTTACCTACATGAGAGAAGATACTTTCAAGGTTTCGGCCTTTGCTACCCTGCCCATACAGTGGACCTGACTTATGACTGCTCGCCTGTGCATTGGTTATACATTGGTTGCTTAGTTCCTTGACTTAGGTGCCACATAGGTTACTTGCAGGGTTTATTCTACAGGTACCCTGGGTCAGATAGAGGTTGGACAACACACAACCTTTATGGAGGATTACTTCTCTCAAGGGATCTGACCAATTGGTTTTTAAGCCCACGAGGGCCCATATAACTGATTTTGTTACCTCTGATCTTTAGCAAGGAGTCTCAGGACCCTCTTTGGCGAGACATACCTTCTTTAGGCAGGGAGACCCATTTCAACCACTTTAACCCATTTGTGTGCATACTGGCCGTTTGATTTTTGGTGTGCTCTTTGATTACTAGTTGGACTTAGAGGTTTATAGTGAGTTGTCATGGATAGTGGATTTCCTTTGGCTCCCTCATTTACTGCTACCCACCCCATGATGTTTGCTCATTTCATGGAGACGAATCCTTCTGCTTTTCATAATGGGGCGCAGAACTATAATGCTCAGTCCATGCCTTGGGCCTCTAGTCATTTTCCTGTTGATATGCCTTCACCTTTTCAACCCTCTCCCTGGCCCACCTGTATGAATCCTAGCATTGGATCTCGGGGAACCATGGCCCCTCCAACTACATCTTCGTTCGATATGAGTCATGTCCCTCAACCAACTTTCACTATGGGAGGTTGGAACCTCCCCTCTTATGGATCCAGTCCTAGCTATTCTCTTTCAGGAGCCATTACTCAAATGGGTTCTTATTCTACTTATTGCATCCCATCTGTGTATCCTTTGTCTTATATGCCTATTCCTTCAAACACTTTTCCCATGGTGGGTCCAAATGTATCCCCG
>JASDQU011312313.1:0-11354 GCA_032191745.1 Picea mariana
GATGTTCCACATACCACTGGAAATGAAATGACAAGCACTATCCATCTAGGATATTTTCCCTGACAAAATCACTTTCTTTCATCTCATTATTCTACAATTAAGCATGGGTTCTCCTACTCCACAAAGTGTCTTATCGTGAGGGATTTCACCATAAGGGGACCACTTTGGAGTTCATCCATATTTACTTCTTATCAACCATGACAAAACAATAATGAGTCATATTTACATCCAACAATATTGGGTCCATTACCCAAGCCTTTGTGCTACGGGGCTTTCTTCAAGGGTTGACATCAATGACAACCAACCTTAACCAACATAATCAATATGATCTCATTTGCATCACACACATGAAGTTATCATGAGAGAACATAAAAGAATTCATTTAGAAATAAAATTAATTTCATAAGGAATTCAACTTTTCCAAATTATGAAATTCTATTTCATAATTTTTCATGGCTGCCGCAATAGTAGGAAGGTAGTCTTCCTTGTGGTTTTCAACAAGCACCCTGTTGAATACGATTTTTCTTGCAATGCTTCTATCTTGCATTCAGCCAACAAATTGTCAGTATTTCCTGTACATCATATTCTCATTGCAATATGTACAAAAAAATTATGGTGTGATTTTTAGAATTGCCTACACCTAGCAATCTAATCACAACTACCAAATAATTTTATTAATATAGAATGAATGATCATGCTATGCATAAGCCTGTTCACAGTAATATCAGTAAGTTTATTACTTCAATTTTTGAACAGAAAATTTTGTGTAGTCAGTATTCATGTGACTACTTGACTTGCAATTTTCTTGTGGCAATGTCTAACAACTCCTGAAATGTCCTCAACTTCATGAGTTAACAACATTTCAGCTGTTAGTAACAATTATTTCCATGCAATAATATATATGCATGTACTTACAAAACATTTTCAACAAATGCATTTAATTATGCAATTATATCACTTACTATGCATGAGTGTAATTTTGAATGCATATTTATTCAATGCACCTTGCATTGAATTACAGAATGCTCTTTATCTCAGTCATGTATCTCACCATGCAAAAGTTGGAATTCTAGCCAATGTATTGACATATTTCCCACACACTTCATATTGTCTTCCCAATTAGTTGGATGCCTTCATTTTTGACCCGAACACTACACCAAGAATATAATTCTCTGGTGTTCATTAGTGTTAGCAAAAAGGTTGCAATCCAAGTTTTATTTAAAGGTAGGAAGCTTTTAGTACTTGTGTGGTTCATAACCTTTTCATATCCATGCTTTTCCATATCTGACCATGTTCTGGTCTCACACATGACTAGCTTTACTGGCATTCATTCCTATAAAAAGTTCTTATCTTTTATTTCTTTGGTTATTACCCCATAACCAAATTAACTTGACATTCTACTATGTCAGTGTGTGCATTCAAAAGCTAAAAATCTTTGATAACTATAACAAGCCTCTAGCCTTTACCACATCTAGTGGTATGTTAATGCATTCAAATAATACCATCCTGTATATCTTAAAAATTCAATCGGGGGAAAGTTCTTACATGAATTTCCCTTTGGCAATTATGTAACATAATTTCAAAAGAGAATACTTACCTGCATAGCTGTCATTGAATGTGATGTTACCTTATTAGCTGATGACAGTAGAAGCTTTTTGCTTCTTTTATCAAACTCATAACCAACTCTTCACCTTTCTTTTGCTTCCTTCCATATGCAACAACATCACCAACAACATTTGCAAACATGCACACATTCTTTCCTTTGGTTGTCCCAACAAGCCATAACATACTTGCTGCCACATAAATTGTAGCATCTTCTATCTCCATGTACCACTTTTCCTTGTCGATCCTAGAAGTCTTCAATTCTTCCTGGATTCCTGAATCATCTTGTTCTCTCACAATAATCACTGTGCATGATTATTTCTGCCCTTAGCACTTTCTATCCAATCACTCTTGGCTACCTTTGCATTTCCATCCAAATACTAATGCTCACATTAACCTTCATCTTTTATTTGTTTTCTAGATCCATCTATCCAACTTATACTTGGATGAATTATAATTCCCATCAAGTTGTCTTATAGAATTTGGATCTTCCATATCCAACTACTCTTCGGAAATGAACTTTAGCCCTTTCCTGAATGAATACTTTAGTACTTGAGGCTTTCTTGTACTCTTCTCTTCCCTTTTCCAACTAACCTCAAACTTGACTTGCCTATCCAATCTCTAGCATACTGTAAAGATGCCCATATGCCTCCTTTTCTAGCTGCATAGAATTAACTGAAATTACTTTTTTCACCTTACCATCACACCTTCAAGTGATACCTCCAACCCTTTGGGTTGTCACTCATGGCTCTATGTCATTTAAGAGGGCTTCTTGTCAGACACCATCTCCTCTGCATTCAAAAACATGCATAGAACCATTTTCTTCTTCCTAGTTCCTTATGTATTTCTCTTTAGAAGTCATTTCACTTTTAAATTAATCTTGACTTGATATCTCCATGCTCTTATGGAAATACCTTCACACCTTTGGAGTGCATCAAAAATCCTCTACTATTTTTTCTTTCCTTACTGGAGTGTTGTCATGCATTCATATTAGCTTGATATCTACCTCATGATTTCTTCTTACATTATCTTAGGATGTTCATGGTCTTGACTCTATCCATGAGTATTTCCTTGTCTACTTTGCATACTTGCAACCACATATTATGTTGATATTAATTTTCAGAATTTCATTATTATTTGGATTCCTCTGATCCAGATCTGCATGAACGAATTATGTTTCCAATCATGTTCTCTGAGTAACCTTGGATAGTTAACAGCAACCTCTTTCTTAAAGAAATTTGATTTAGCCTTTTCATGACTGATCCTATCAGTACTGGTATTATCTTGATGAATTATTTCTTTCTTTTGTCTTGATACATCTGATTTTTCAACCTGACTGGAAAAATCAACTTCTATCATGCCATATTTTATTACCTTCATACCATGCTTCCACTGCACACTTTGTTAGCAATAATGGAGGTGCTACCTCCAACTGTGGGAATAATCCTTGGAGACATCACATCTTATCTCCAAACTCTTTTATATTCCATAAAACCTTCCTTATTCCCATGCTTTGCATCTCCACCTTCCTCTTTTATATGGTTCATGCATTATCATGTATTGCAGATGAATTTCTCCACCTAGCATTCATATTTGATGTGCAAAGATTGTCACATGGACTATCTTCCCCAAACAATAATTCCATTTGGGGTTTCCATGCTGCTTATTGAACCCAACATCTGATCCAATGACTTCTGAAAAATATCAATTGTAGAATGAAAAATTTTCCATGTCCCTCTTCCTTCTTTCTTCTATCTGAAGACATCTCTAGCACTTTTTTTTGTTTTAATGTAACCATTACACATGGAATCCTCTTTCTGAGACCTTTCCAATGACTTATTCCTTACTCAATTCTAAACTTTGAGCAGAAAGCTATGATCCTTTAAAACTTGTGTTTTTTATCTGATGCACTCCTTGTGCAGTTGATCTCTTCTCTCTGAGCTAATGGCTCTTAGATCTTTTTTGGACCCTATCATAAAGTTTCCAGGTCTTCAATACCTCTTTTGATGTAGGTTTGAACCAGACGAAACCCATGGGCTTCCTTCCTAACTCATTTTACCTTCTTTAACATAGTTTTCGGGCACTAGCCCATTTTCTTCATCCCTCAATTTGCATGTGACCACGGGATGTGACCTGGTGCTATCAGATAGGTGCTTATCCAGAGCCTTGAGATATTCGAGGATCCAAAAATTCGAGCTTCGGATGCTCTTGCTACTTCGTGCCTTATTTCTATCGAACACCAAAATGGCGAACACTTGAAGTGCGGTGGATCTATGGTCCACGGCTCCTCAACAATCGACGGCTAGGATTTATAACGGAAATCCGAGCTTCGAAAGTTTTTGGTTTTCCATACTCTCCAACCTTTCGAAGTGCCTAGCCTCCGAAATGTGGTATATGTTGCCACATACCTTCTCTTGATCAACGGTCGAGATTAAATTCGACCTCTGAGAGTTCTCGACTCAACGCAACTGCAACACAATTCCTCTGGAGTATCGAGTCTCCGGACCTTGGGATCTGGTGCCATCCATACCATGTTATCAACGGTCGAGATATACTCAGGCCTTTGGGACTCCATGACCTTGACTTCTTATACCTTGAATCCTTCGGAGTGCCAAGTGTCTGGAATACGATATCTACTGCCGCATGTCCCTCTTCGATCGACGGTGAGGATTTACTCCACTCTTCAGAGCTTCAGGAGTCTTTAAACTTTAACAATTCTTGACCAAGTTCAGCTTCTTTGTGCAATCCATCAAGGGCCCCACAGACCATACTCGAGGGAAGTGCCTCATGGCAGAATACTAGAAGCGGACATGCGGCCCAATCAGACGGGTGACACGTGTCACATCTTAACTATCATTTCAGTCTTCAAAAGGTTATTATCTCACTTACACGTGGCACACATCCCAGGTGTCCACATCATTTTGAGTGACATAAACAAGCCACGTCACTTCGAAACTTCGGGCCTTAGTGGTTTTTACACTTGCACACCCCAATTCTACCGAACGTCGAACTCTCAAACTTCCTTACCATCTGAGTTCCACATAGTACAACTGACATCAATTAAGGTGGTGACATGTGGCAGACCTAGGTAGGTCCACGTCTCCCTAGGTGACGTCATCTTTCCATGTCATACCCAATGCTTCAGGACTTCGAGGATTTCCTTCCTTCGACATTTTCTCCAACCTCCCGAACTATCGAATTGGTCCACCTCACCCCTGGCGACATCACTTCGGCGCTCCGAGACTTTGGGGATTTCCTGCCTTTCGCACAACCACAAATCATTCTTTTGGAGTGCAAGAACTTTGAACCTTATTATCTTTGGACATGTATCCCTTGTAATAGACGGTCTAGATTGGTTCCGTATTTTGGGACTTCAACATTTTTCTTTACTTATAGCTTTAAAACGACCGAAGGGGTGAAGTCTGAAGGGCTTCGGTTCCTAACCTCTATGCATCTTCTCCCGATCTGACGATTGTGGGCGATCTATCTCCCTCCGAACAGATCCAATGGCCCAATTTAACTCTATGGCCCAATATCACGTCTGTCGTGGTTTATCAAATTGTTGTACCTCTTGAGCTCCTGAACACAGCCAAGGTGTTCTCTCATCCCTTTTGGCACTCTATACATCAAAATTCTCTGGAATTTTTACTCTAAATTCCTCGTTCGTGGCCCATCGAGGTTCCGTGTAGAAACCATGGGCTCTGAACTTGAATTTTTTCCATTTCGACAATAATTCTTTTCTGAACATTTGCTTCAACTTCCCCTAACAGGGCCCATCCAGGATCAATGTTGAAACCATGGCTTTGATACCATTTTGTAATGTCCCCGACCTCCAACCAGTCGGGCAACACACCACTGTAACATACTTTTAGCTCTGATACCATTTTATAACGTCCCCGGCCACCAACCATAGGTCGCCAATGCTACCTAGCCACTTGGAAATTTTCTTCTCTGCTCTGATACCATTTTTCTTGACGTCCCTAACCACCAAGACCAAGGCCATGCCACACAAAGATTCTTGCGGAAACATCATACACATCCAAGCCACTTAGGACAAGACATGCTACCTCATATAAATTAAAATTATCATCTACATATATATAAACATAAACAAGCAACATATTCTGCTAATACACAAATTAATGTGGAAATAATAGTAAGCCTACACATACAGCATATACAAGCCTTACTCATCAATTATAACACGTGTACAAATACAAAGCATTTCAATGAACATAAAAGTGGTACTTATATTTTATTAGAAGACCACCAACTGTGTGCAGACCTTCCATGAACCTCCCAGCCATATACCATGTTGCTCATCACACTCAGCAGTGGATCACCCCCGAGCTGGGACTAAACTCCATCAGGCAAGGGATTCCTAGGCTTGGCAAGGACAACTGGAAAGTCACATGGATCAACATGAACGATTTTTCCCAGGAGCCAACTCACACTAACAGCCTACAACCTCTCTTTCCACACATGCATGTCCCACCCCAGGAAGTGTGCCCCTTCTCTGCTCAACAGTCCTTTGGCTGCCCCACTTCCCTTCCAGGGCTTCAGCAATAGGCCGAATAGGAATTCTCAGACCACTATAGTTGTAGTTTGGCTCCCTCTCAGAAATCACTTCCCCAACAACCTCTCTCACCTGGATAAAGTTACTTACATGCCTAACAACCTGCTTCTTCAGTCCACGGGCCTGACAACCTACTTCTTCAAACCATCTCTTAAGAAAATACAACAACAACATTCGGCTAATGCACAGGTGATGGTAATAACCAAAAACAGGTAAGGACATAGAATATGGAAGCAATCCATGCTCAGCCAAGGAATTGTGTTGGCAGCAACAACCAACCACTAAGACACAACACGGGCTGAAGCAAATATGGGGGCGTCGGGCTTCACAAAAAATACACAGGATAAATCTAGTATAATTGTAGGTTCCAACGGTGTGTGCTTGTTCAGAGGTCGATAATGGAGGTCATTCTCAGTGCGTGAATGTGTGCTTGGTAATAATGGTCAAAAACCCCCAAAATAGTAAGAATTCCGACTTATAATTGCATTTTCCTAAGCTGACACATGGCGCTCATGAAGTGCGTTCCTCTCCACTTGTAAGTTTGTTCCTCTACCCAAAGGAACTTAGGAAAACACAGATTATGTCAACCTTAGCCTTTTTGGAAATAATAATATAATAGTATCTCTTTAGAGGTCAGCCCTTTAGCTTAGCCCCTAATCCTAGACACTTATCCCCTTCCCTTACCCTACCTAGTGTAGCTTAGTCCCCCATAACTCTTTCTTCATGGTCGGTCTACATGCAACGATGTATTTATATTAAATATATGAGTATTTACACATATACAATAATAGGCTCACTGGCCTAATCATCACATAAGCCTCCAAGATTATTATAACTCAGCTCACCAGCCTATCAAACATGTTTACAATTCATAATTACAACTGGGCTCTACCTCGGGATATTACATATCCACTTCAACAACAAATAGGAAGTTTCTGCAACTCTCCACGGAAGTTTCTGCAGGAGCTTGTTTTCAACAAAATGACATAGTTTTGGGTTTTTTGTGATGGCTGATGGTGAAACATGATAATAACACTATTCCACACCCTACAATACACATATGTCATGAGTAGTGAGGCAACAAAAGGTAATGATAAGCCATAATGGCATGAAATATCATATGCTATGTTTTTTCCTTATAACAAGAAGAGGGGGTTTGGAGATGGTTTTGTGATTCTTATGGATACATTTAAACATGTTTTAGCCTTCAAAAACCATTTTTGATCATCATCAAAGAGTTTTGGAGCAATATTGTATGAAAAAGGAGAAAACAGACTGTTGAAAACAGGGGATTTTCTAGAAATTATTGTTTTTGCGGTCAATTTCAAACTCAGTCTCTTACCAAATGAAGAGGAATTTGTGAAAAAAAAAAAAAAAAATCTCAAACACGAGCTCATATACAAAATCCTCTCTCATTTTTTACAAAGGTGTCATTTAATTGGAGATACAAGCATATCTTTACAACTCATTTTTCAAATTTGAAAATTTTGAAATTTCATGTTTTAGTCATCAACTTTAAGCACGGATTACGAGTATATGGAGAGGTATTTTGAAAAAACGAAAGATGATTTTTTCAATAATAGACCCAATAACAAAAACCTATCTCATTTTGTACACATATATTATGGTTTGGGAGATATGAAGTGATTTTTCAACCCTTATTTTCAGAAATTCGCCATATGTTGTAAAATGGGAGAGTTGTCCCTTAGTTCAATTCCACATGTACCAAGAGGAGGTGTCAAGTTAGGAAGACACATGGATGTTCAATGAGGATATTTTTTCTAAAAATACTCAAATATTTGATCTGATTTGAATGTATTTAATGCTCTAAATTTCAAGTATGGGACCGATTTTCGAGATTTTTTGTAATCTTGTTGATATGACTAAGTGCAAATTCGACCCTAGGAGGTGTCATATATATCTATTTTGAGTATATCAGATACAAACTTTGAGGATATATTTTTTATCTCATAGATCTATAAATCTCATGGAAAAACATATGTAAAGGGGGATCAATTCAGTCCAAGGGACTGAGAAAGAGCTGGAGAGGGGTTCGATCTATGGCATTAAAATTTCATGTAACATCTTGAAAAACCTTGTGTAAGACTTCTATGTAAAGATTTCAACTGATAACAAAGTTTATGATCAGTTTGTATTTCCCTATCTTCAGTTCATCATTTTTTGTTTTCATCTGCTTAAATGTGTTTTGCTGCTATAGGATATATGTATGCAATTCAGTGCTGAGAAGACTGCGGTATAGGATATACTGTAGTGTTTTCCACCGACCACATTTGAGACTTATATTCATAGTTATAAAGGGTTTTTTGAATGTTTATTATTCTTCCCTGTAAGTGTATAAAGGAACAGGGTGTTCTCTGATCTACTTACAGTTTTGTTTTCTTCATGTCTTCACTCCATTTTTATGCAACCTTAATGTTGTTCTAAGTTTTGTTAGCTTGACCTGTTGCACATAGAATGTTAAATCAAGGGGCTTGATTTTGTTAGTGAACCTCAATCATTGATCCTACCACTTTCATAGTTTCTTAAACACAACCAAATCATTTTTTTTAAATCAAGGTGTGCTAGGCTTGACTCAATAGCAGTCTTGAGTTGACTTCTAGTGCTAACAGAGGTATATATAATAATAGTGAAGGAAGGCTCCATTGATACAGACATGATGCATAACAAGGATTCTTTGATGTACATCAGTGGAAAATGGATCATTTTTTGACATTTTCAATCCCATGGAAGTTGAAAGGTAAATCACATGGGTGACTTGTACACAAGGACCATATGTGTTTGGACGATGACTCGGGAAGAATAATGTTTACCACATGGGTGGATTGGTTAGGTTATAAATCATCAAGGTTAAGAATTTATTTTGATTCCAGGAGTGAAGAATAGTTATTGGTTTTGTGGTCAATCAAATCAAATAAATCACATGGGGGTATGGCTCTAGGTTCAGTGTTTCGGGTGGCCATAGCTTGTCTAGATTTATAGGTGCCCCCTGTCTTCTTCATTTTCCCCCCTTTGTCAACTCCTTTCTCAAATTTGGTAGAGTTGGTTTGGGCCTACGTAATTTCCCTCAAAGTTACAGGGGTAGTTCATATAGGCTAAATAGGTTTCAATTCTACATAAGGAATTGGTTCAGAGGGTGGAGGAGGGGTAGGAGGATCCAAGTACCATACAGGGATCCCCAATGTAAGGTTTGAAAAAATCAATGTATCCATAATGGGTGTACTTAGTATTCCTATATGTGGAAATAATAAAGTTAAATAGGTAAAGGGAGATATTTGGGAAGGATTCCTTCCCATTGATGGCGTTAAACATGCAAGGGTTGTGGGCCCGGAGAGGGTTATGTATATGAACCCACATGTTTGTCAAATTGTTGGTATGTTGACACTGTTCACACATAGATGAACTTGATTAGTTAAATATGGGTGGGGGATTATAATACACACCAATCAATGAAGAGTCTTTATAGACTCCATGGATGATTTCAACAAAAGAGGTAACAATTTGGTTCATGTCCAATTAAGGTACAAAATTATCAAGATTCATTTGAGACTTAGGATCATGGTAGGTAAGCTAATCTATGGTGAAAATCTTCCCATTATGGAGAAATATGATTGTGAAAAGAACAGAAGAGAAAACCACCTTCATAGCATACATGAAAATATGACCTAAGAGAATGTTATAGTCCAAGGGGGCATCTATATTCTCAACATATAAAATCACTTGCTTCCCTACCAATTATATAGGGAAGTTTTGATACAACTCTTCTGGATAAGAGGGTCAAGCATCATACACACGGAGGGTGATCGTAGACGGAATGAGCTCATGTGAACCTAACCTATTGTATACCTAACTAGACATCACACATGTATATGCACCTTCATAAATGATACATCGATGAATAATGACATAAGGGGGTAACCGAGAAGGCTCGACTTTTTCAATATCAAAAACAATCATCTTGTTATTCGAAGGATAAACAGTGCCCAAAGTATATAGTAAATCCTTCCATTGTGAATGACATGTTTGGAGAACTTCTAAGGATGACATAGTTTCAGGGGCATGAGCTAAATCATCTACTATTTTATAGTTATGGGTAGCTCATGCATGAGGATTAAGGTTATTCCACTATAATGGAATATTTGGCACCTTAGGGGGAGGCTCAAAATCATATTATGGAATACGAAGATCCATTAGTAGATAAAGGAGGATCATTAAAATCGGTAGGTGGTTCCATAGGGGGCATGTCATACTAATAGGATCGGGTGTTCAGGTTGATATCGGTCAAATCCGTGTAGAGGATTTTAGAAGTACCATCGCCAAGAGGTTTTGATATGAGGGGTTTTCTAGAATGAGGGGCTTCTAAAATGGAGATAAATCCTTGTGTTGGAAACAGGTTTCTCAACACAAATAGTTGCGATGAAGAAGGTTGAGTGGGTCGATTGGTGGGTTGGTTAGCTCTAGCACGAGCTTGTTCATTCATTTCCTTCAAACAAAGAAACTTAGGTAACAATGGATAATGATGGGTGTAATTTCCATGGACACCACAAATAGAACAAGGTTTATTGGAATGCAACTGAGGGTTCTTCCCTAGTTTAGTTGGGGATCACAACCTTGTCCTTGGGTTGTGACATTTTGGTTTCCACCAAAGTTGGTATTGGGTTGTTGGTGTTGATTCCTCTGGTTCCCCTGGTTTTTTCCATTATATATTCCCTTCCCCTTGTTATTCTTTTTGTTATTATGATTGGTGTGGTTGGGTACATTTTTGTGTGCATGGACCTATCCTTATGGAGGTGTAAGTTGATCAATGGGGCTTGGGTTACCATGACTAAAGGAACCTAAGATATTGGAATAGGGTCAAGAAAATGGTAATATGGATTCATAGTTGTCCCACCACAAGATGAAATAGTACAAGCATGTCCATGTACATGTGGATGTGCATGGGGTGGGACATACGGAGTGTCAGTGCCCATATGATATGAGGATTGAGATGAATCATGAGGAGGGTTATGATAATTGTAAGGTATTGAAGGACACCCAATGAAGGCTTAAGGATAAGAGGTGATAAACCCACCATAAGGGTTACCATATCCACTAGGTCCAAAGGGAAAAGAATTTGTATGGTTATGCAACATATACCTAATAACACCATTAGATGCAT
>JASDQU011312313.1:11374-21655 GCA_032191745.1 Picea mariana
TGCTCTTGCTCATGTAATTTGTTTGCAGTAGGGGCATCCTATGCATCTAATGGTGTTATTAGGTATATGTTGCATAACCATACAAATTCTTTTCCCTTTGGACCTAGTGGATATGGTAACCCTTATGGTGGGTTTATCACCTCTTATCCTTAAGCCTTCATTGGGTGTCCTTCAACACCTTAAAATTATCATAACCCTCCTCATGATTCATCTCAATCCTCATATCATATGGGCACTGACACTCCGTATGTCCCACCCCATGCACATCCACATGTACATGGACATGCTTGTACTATTTCATCTTGTGGTGGGACAACTATGAATCCATATTACCATTTTCTTGACCCTATTCCAATATCTTAGGTTCCTTTAGTCATGGTACCCCAAGCCCCATTGATCAACTTACACCTCCATAAGGATAGGTCCATGCACACAAAAATGTACCCAACCACACCAATCATAATAACAAAAAGAATAACAAGGGGAAGGGAATATATAATGGACAAAACCAGGGGAACCAGAGGAATCAACACCAACAACCCAATACCAACTTTGGGGGAAACCAAAATGTCACAACCCAAGGACAAGGTTGTGATCCCCAACTAAACTAGGGAAGAACCCTCAGTTGCATTCCAATAAACCTTGTTCTATTTGTGGTGTCCATGGAAATTACACCCATCATTATCCATTGTTACCTAAGTTTCTTTGTTCGAAGGAAATGAATGAACAAGCTCGTGCTAGAGCTAACCAACCCACCAATCGACCCACTCAACCTTATTCATCACAACTATTTGTTGAGAAACCCGTTTCCAACACAAGGATTTATCTCCATTTTAGAAGCTCCTCATTCTAGAAAACCCATCATATCAAAACCTCTTGGCAATGGTACTTATAAAATCCTCTACATGGATTTGACCGATATCAACCTGAACACCTGATCCTATTAGTATGACATGCCCCCTATGGAACCACCTACCGATTTTAATGATCCTCCTTTATCTACTAATGGATCTTCGTATTCCATAATATGATTTTGAGCCTCCCCCTAAGGTGCCAAATATTCCATTATAGTGGAATACCCTTAATCCTCATGCATGAGCTACCCATAACTATAGAATAGTAGATGATTTAGCCCATGCACCTGAAACTATGTCATCCTTAGAAGTCCTCCAAACATGTCATTCACAATGGAAGGATTTACTATATACTTTGGGAACTGTTTATCCTTCGAATAACAAGATGATTGTTTTTGATATTGAAAAAGTCGAGCCTTCTCGGTTACCCCCTTATGTCTCCTTTCAAATTATAGTAACCATTAATAATGTCATTATTCATCGATGTATCATTTATGAAGGTGCATATACATGTGTGATGTCTAGTTAGGTATAAAATAGGTTAGGTTCACATGAGCTCATTCTGTCTACGATCACCCTCCGTGTGTATGATGCTTGACCCTCTTAGCCAGAAGAGTTGTATCAAAACTTCCGTGTATAATTGGTAGGGAAGCAAGTGATTTTATATGTTGAGAATATAGATGCCCCCTTGGACTATAACATTCTCTTAGGTCATATTTTCATGTATGCTATGAAGGTGATTTTCTCTTCTGTTTTTTTCACAATGGTATTTCTCCATAATGGGAATATTTTCACCATAGATTAGCTTACCTACCATGATCCTAAGTCTCAAATGAATCTTGATAATTTTGTACCTTAATTGGACATGGACCAAATTGTTACCTCTTTTGTTGAAATCATCCATGGAGTCTATAAAGACTCTTCATTGATTGGTGTGTATTATAATCCCCCACCCATATTTACCTAATCAAGTTCATCTATGTGTGAACAATGTCAACATACCAACAATTTGACAAACATGTGGGTTCATATTCATAACCCTCTCTGAGCCCACAACCCTTGCATGTTTAACGCAATCAATGGGAAGGAATCCTTCCCAAATATCTCCCTTTACCTATTTAACTTTATTATTTCCACATATAGGAATACTAAGTACACCCATTATGGATACATTGATTTTTTCAAACCTTACATTGGGGATCCATGTATGGTACTTGGATCCTGCTACCCCTCCTCCACCCTCTGAACCAATTCCTTATGTAGAATTGACACCTATTTAGCTTATATGAACTACCCCTATAACTTTTAGGGAAATTATGTAGGCCCAAACCAAATATACCAAATTTGAGAAAGGAGCTGACAAAGGGGGGGAAATGAAGAAGAAAGGGGGAACCTATAAATCTAGACAAGCTATGGCCACCCGAAACACTGAACCTAGAGCCATACCCCCATGTGATTTATTTGATTTGATTGACCACAAAACCAATAACTATTCTTCACTCCTGGAATCAAAATAAATTCTTAACCTTGATGATTTATAACCTAACCAATCCACCCATGTGGTAAACATTATTCTTCTTGAGTCATCGTCCAAACACATATGGTCCTTGTGTACAAGTCACCCATGTGATTTACCTTTCAAATTCCATGGGATTGAAAATGTCAAAAAATGATCCATTTTCCACTGATGTACATCAAAGAATCCTTGTTATGCCTCATGTCTGTATCAATGGAGCCTTCCTTCACTATTATTATATATACCTCTATTAGCACTAGAAGTCAACTCAAGATTGCTATTGAGTCAAGCCTACCACACCTTGATTTAAAAAAAATGATTTGGTTGTGTTTAAGAAACTATGAAAGTGGTAGGATCAATGATTGAGGTTCACTAACAAAATCAAGCCCCTTGATTTACATTCTATGTGAAACAGGTCAAGCTAACAAAACTTAGAACAACATTAAGGTTGCAGAAAAATGGAGTGAAGACATGAAGAAAACAAAACTGTAAGTAGATCAGAGAACACCTTGTTCCTTTATACACTTACAGAGAAGAATAATAAACATTCAAAAAACCCTTTATAACTATGAATATAAGTCTCAAATGTGGTTGGTGGAAAACACTACAGTATATCCTATACCGTAGTCTTCTCAGCACTGAATTACATACATATATCCTATAATAGCAAAACACATTTAAGCAGATGAAAACAAAAAATGATGAACTGAAGATAGGGAAATACAAACTGATCATAAACTCTGTTATCAGTTGAAATATTTACATAGAAGTCTTACACAAGGTTTTTCAAGATGTTACATGAAATTTTAATGCCATAGATCGAACCCCTCTGCAACTCTTTCTCAGTCCCTTGGACTGAATTTATCCCCCTTTACATATGTTTTTCCATGAGATTTATAGATCTATGAGATAAAAAATATATCCTCAAAGTTTGTATCTGATATACTCAAAATAGATATATATGACACCTCCCAGGGTCGAATTTTCACTTAGTCATATCAACAAGATTACAAAAAATCTCGAAAATCAGTCCCATACTTGAAATTTAGAGCATTAAATACATTCAACTCAGATCAAATATTTGAGGATTTTTAGCAAAAATATCCTCATTGAACATCCATGTGTCTTCCTAACTTTACACCTCCTCTTGGTACATGTGGAATCGAACTAAGGGACGACTCTCCCATTTTACAACATATGGCAAATTTATGAAAAACAGGGTTGAAAAATCACTTCATATCTCCCAAACCATAATATATGTGTACAAAATGAGAGAGGTTTTTGTTATTGGGTCTATTATTGACAAAATCCTCTTTCATTTTTTCAAAATACCTCTCCATATACTCGTAATCCACGCTTAAAGTTGATGACTAAAACATGAAATTTCAAAATTTTCAAATTTGAAAAATGAGCTGTAAAGATATGCTTGTATCTCCAATTAAATGAAACCTGTGTAAAAAATGAGAGAGGATTTTGTATATGAGCTCATGTTTGAGAAAAACCTTTTTTTTTTCACAAATTCCTCTCCATTTGGTAAGAGATTGAGTTTGAAATTGACTGCAAAAACAATCATTTCTAGAAAATCCCCTGTTTTCAACAATCCGTTTTCTCCTTTTTCATACAAGATTTCTCCAAAACTCTTTGATGATGATCACAAATGGTTTATGAAGGCTAAAACATGTTTAAATGTATCCATAAGAATCACAAAACCATCTCCAAATTCCCTCCTTGTTATAAGGAAAAAACATAGCATATGATATTTCATGCCATTATGGCTTATCATTACCTTTTGTTGCCTCACTACTCATGAAATATGTGTATTTTAGGGTGTGGAATAGTGTTATTATCATGTTTCACCATCAGCCATAAAAAAAACCCAAAACTATGTCATTTTGTTGAAAACAGGCTCCTGCGAAAACTTCCGTGGAGAGTTGCAGAAACTTCCTATTTGTTGTTGAAGTGGATATGTAATATCCCAAGGTAGAGCCCTGTTATAATTATGAATTGTAAACATGTTTGATAGGCTAGTGAGCCGAGTTATAATAATATAGGAGGCTTATGTGATGATTAGGCCAGTGAGCCTATTATTGTATATGTGTAAATACTCATATATTTAATATAAATACATCGCTGTGTGTAGATCGACCACGAAGAAAGAGTTATGGGGGACTAAGATACACTAGGTAGGGTAAGGGAAGGGGATAAGTGTCTAGGATTAGGGGCTAAGCTAAAGGGATGACCTCTAAAGGAATACTATTATATTATTATTTCCAAAAAGGCTAAGGTTGACATAATCTATGTTTTCCTAAGTTCCTTTGGGTAGAGGAACAAACTTCCAAGTGGAGAGGAACGCGCTTCATGAGCGCCATGTGTCAGCTTAGGAAAATGCAATTATAAGTGGGAATTATTACTATTTTGGGGGTTTTTGACCATTATTACCAGGCACACATTCACACACTGAGCATGATCTCCATTATCGACCTCTGAACAAGCACACATCGCTGGAACCTGCAATTATACTAGATTTATTCTGTGTATTTCCTGTGAAGCCTGACGCCCCCATATTTGCTTCAGATCGTGCTGTGTCTTAGCGGTTGTTTGTTGCTGCCAACACAATTCCTTGGCTGAGCATGGCTTGCTTCCATATTCTATGTCCTTACCTGTTTTTGGTTATGACCATCACCTGTGCGTTAGCCGAATGCTTTTGTTGTATTTTCTTAAGAGATGGTTTGAAGAAGTAGGTTGTCAAGCCCATGGACTGAAGAAGCAGGTTGTTAGGCATGTAAGGAACTTTCTCCAAGTGAGAGAGGTTGTTGGGGAAGTGATTTCTGAGAGGGAGCCAAACTACAACTATAGTGGTATGAGAATTTCTATCCGGCCTGTTGCTGAAGCCCTGGAAGGGAAGTGGGGTAGCCGAAGGACTATTGAGAAGAGAAGGGGCACACTTCCTGGGGTGGGACATGCATGTGTGGAAAGAGAGTTTGTAGGATGTTAGTGTGATTTGGCTCCTGGGAAAAATTGTTCATGTTGATCCATGTGACTTTTCGGTTGTCCTTGCCAAGCCTAGGAATCCCTTGCCTGATGGAGTTTAGTCCCAGCTCAGGGGTGACCCACTGCTGAGCGTGATGAGCAACATGGTCTATGGCTGGGAGGTTTGTGGAAGGTCTACACACAGTTGGTGGTCTTCTAATAAAATATAAGTACCACTTTTATGTTCATTGACATGATTTGTATTTGTACATGTGTTATAATTGATGAGTAAGGCTTGTATATGCTGTATGTGTAGGCTTACTATTATTTCCACATTAATTTGTGTATTAGCAGAATATGTTGCTTGTTTATGTTTATATATATGTAGATGATAATTTTAATTTATATGAGGTAGCATGTCTTGGCCTAAGTGTCTTGGATGTGTATGATGTTTCCGCAAGAATCTCTGTGTGGCATGGCCTTGGTCTTGGTGGTCAGGGATGTCAAGAAAAATGGTATCAGAGCAGAGAAAAAAATTTCCAAGTGGCTAGGTAGCGTTGGTGACCTATGGTTGGTGGCCAGGGACATTACAAAATGGTATCAGAGCTAAAAGTATGTTACAATAGTGATGTTGCCCGACTGGTTGGAGGTCGGGGACATTACAAAATGGTATCAAAGCCATGGTTTCAACATTGAGCCTGGATGGGCCATGTTAGGGGAAGTTGAAGCAAATGTTCGAAAAAGAATTATTGTCGAAATGGACAAAATTCAAGTTCAGAGCCCATGGTTTCTACACAGAACCTCGATAGGCCACGAACGAGGAATTTAGAGTAAAAATTCCAGAGAATTTTGATGTACAGAGTGCCAAAAGGGAGTTGAGAGAACACCTTGGCTGTGTTCAGGAGCTCAAGAGGTACAACAATTTGATAAACCATGACAGACGTGGTATTGGGCCATAGAGTTAAATTGGGCCATTGGATCTGTTAGGAGGGAGACAGATCGCCCACAACCGTCAGATCAGGAGAAGATGCACAGAGGTTAGGAACCGAAGCCCTTCGGACTTCACCCCTTCAGCCATTTTAAAGCTATAAGTAAAGAAAAATGTTGAAGTCCCAAAATACGGAACCAATCCGGACCGTCTATTACAAGGGATGCATGTCCAAAGATAAGAAGGTTCAAAGTTCCTGCACTCCTGAAGAATGATTTTTGGTTGTACGAAAGGTAGGAAATCCCCGAAGTCTTGGAGCACCGAAGTGACGTCGCCAGGGGTGAGGTGGACCAATTCGATAGTTCGGGAGGTTGGAGAAAATGTCGAAGGCAGGAAATCCCTGAAGTCCCGAAGTGTTCGGTATGACATGGAAAGATGATGTCACTTAGGGAGACGTGGACCTACCTTGGCCTTCCACATGTCACCACCTTAATTGATGTCAATTGTACTATGTGGACCTCATATGGTAAGGAAGTTCGGGAGTTCGACGTTCGGTAGAATTGGGGTGTGCAAGTGTAAAAACCACTAAGGCCCGAAGTTTCGAAGTGACGTGGCTTGCTGACATCACTCGAAATGATGTGGACACCTGGGATGTGTGCCACATGTAAGTGAGATAAGAACCTTTGGAAGACCGAAATGATAGTTAGGACATGACATGTGTCACCCGTCTGATTGGGCCATGTGTCCACTTCTAGTATTCTACCACGAGCATTTCCCTCGAGTATGGTTTGTGGGGCCCCTGATGGATTGCACAAAGAAGCTGAACTTGGTCAAGAATTGTTAAAGTTTGAAGACTCTTGAAGCTCTGAAGAGTGGAGTAAATCCTCACTGTCGATCGAAGAGGGACATGCGGTAGTAGATATCGTATTCCAGACACTTGGCACTCTGAAGGATTCAAGGTATAAGCAGTCGAGGTCAAGGACTCCTGAAGGCCTGAGTATATCTGGACCATTGATAACATGGTATGAATGGCACCAGATCCCAAGGTCCGGAGACTTGATACTCCAGAGGAATTGTGTTGCAGTTGCGTTGAGTCGAGAACTCTCAGAGGTCGAATTTAATCTCGACTGTTGATCGGGAGAAGGTATGTGGCAACATATACCACATTCCGGAGGCTAGGCACTCTGGAAGGTTGGAGAGTATGGACAGCCCAAAACTTTCGAAGCCCAGATTTTCGTTATAAATCCCCACCATCGATTGTTGAGGAGCCGTGGACCATAGATCCACCACACTTCAAGTGTTCGATAGAAATAAGGCACGAAGTAGCAACAACTTCCAAAGCTGAAAGTTTCAGATCCTCGAAGCTCTCAAGGCTCCGGATAAGCACCTATCTGATAGCACCGAGTCACATCTCGTGGTCACATGCAAATTGAGGGATGAAGAAAATGGGCTAGTGCCCGAAAACTATGTTAAAGAAGGTAAAATTAGTTAGGAAGGAAGCCCATGGGTTTCGTCTAGTTCGAACCTGCATCAAAAGAGGTATTGAAGACCTGGAAACATTATGATAGGGTCCAAAAAATATCTAAGAGCCATTAGCTTAGAGAGAAGAGATCAACTGCACAAGGTGTGCATCAGATAAAAAACACAAGTTTTAAAGGATCATAGATTTCTGCTCAAAGTTTAGAATTGAGCAAGGAATAAGTCATTGGAAAGGTCTCAGAAAGAGGATTCCATGTGTAATGGTTACATTAAAACAAAAAAAGTGCTAGAGATGTCTTCAGATAGAAGAAAGAAGGAAGAAGGACATGGAAAATTCTTCATTCTACAATTGAGATTTTTCAGAAGTCATTGGATCAGATGTTGTGTTCAATAAGCAGCATGGAAACCCCGAATGGAATTATTGTTTGGGGAAGATAGTCCATGTGACAATATTTTCACATCAAATGTGAATGCTAGGTGGAGAAATCCATTTGCAATACATGATAATGCATGAACCATAAGTTCATATGGAGATGCAAAGCATGGGAATAAGGAAGGTTTTATGGAATATAAAAGAGTTTGGAGATAAGATGTGACGTCTCCAAGGATCAGTCCCGCAGTTGGAGGTAGCACCTCCATTATTGCTAACAAAGCACGCAGTGGAAGCATGGTATGAAGGTAATCAAATATGGCATGATAGAAGTTGATTTTTCCAGCCAGGTTGAAAAATCAGATGGATCAAGACAAAAGAAATAAATAATTCATCAAGATAATACCAGTGCTGATAGGATCAGTCATGAAAAGGCTAAATCAAATTTATTCAAGAAAGAGGTTGGTGTTAACTATCCAAGGTTACTCAGAGAACATGACTGGAAACATAATTTGTTCATGTAGATCTGGATCAGAGGAATCCAAATAATGATGAAATGCTGAAAATTAATATCAACATAATATGTGGTTGCAAGTATGCAAAGTAGACAAGGAAAGACTCATAGATAGAGTCAAGACCATGAACATCCTAAGATAATGAAAGAAGAAATCATGAGGTATATATCAAGCTAATATGAATGCATGACAACACTCCAGTAAGGAAAGAAAAAATAGTAGAGGATTGTTGATGCACTCCAAAGGTGTGAAGGTATTTCCATAAGAGCATGGAGATATCAAGTCAAGATTAATTTAAAAGTGAAATGACTACTAAAGAGAAATACATAAGGAACCAGGAAGAAGAAAATCGTTCTATGCATGTTTTTGAATGCAGAGGAGATGGTGCCTGACAAGAAGCCCTCTTAAGTGACATAGAGCCATGAGTGACAACCCAAAGGGTTGGAGGTATCACTTGAAGGTATGATGGTAAGGTGAAAGAAGTAATTTCAGTTAATTCTATGCAGCTAGAAAATGAGGCATATGGGCATCTTTACAGTATGCTAGAGATTGGATATGCAAGTCAAGTTTGAGGCTAGTTGGAAAAGAGAAGAGAAGAGTACAAGAAAGCCTCAAGTACTAAAGTATTCATTCAGGAAAGGGATATAGAAGTTCATTTCCGAAGAGTAGTTGGATATGGAAGATCCAAAGTCTATAAGACAACTTGATGGGAATTATAATTCATCCAAGTATAAGTTGGATAGATGGATCTAGAAAACAAATAAAAGATGAAGGTTAATGTGAGCATTAGTATTTGGCTGGAAATGCAAAGGTAGCCAAGAGTGATTGGATAGAAAGTGCTCAGGGCAGAAATAATCATGCACAATGATTACTGTGAGAGAACAAGATGATTTAGGAATCCAGGAAGAATTGAAGACTTCTAGGATCGACAAGGAAAAGTGTTACATGGAGATAGAAGCTGCTACAATTTATGTGGCAGCAAGTATGTTATGGCTTGTTGGGACAACCGAAGGAAAGAATGTGTGCATGTTTGCAAATGTTGTTGGTGATGTTGTTGCGTATGGAAGGAAGAAAAAGAAAGGTGAAGAGTTGGTTATGAGTCTGATAAAAGAAGCATGAAAGCTTCTACTGTCATCAGCTAATCAGGTAACATCACATTCAATGACAACTATGAAGGTAAGTATTCTCTTTTGAAATTATGTTACATAATTACCAAAGGGAAATTCAGGTAAGAAATTTCCCCTGATTGAATTTTTAAGATATACAGGATGGTATTATTTGAATGCATTAACATACCACTAGATTTGGTAAAGGCTAGAGGCTTGTTATAGTTATCAAATCTTTTTAGATTTTGAATGCACACACTGACATAGTAGAATGTCGTGTTAATTTGGTTATGGGGTAATAACCAAAGAAATAAAAGATGAGAACTTTTTATAGGAATGAATGCCAGTAAAGCTAGTCATGTGTGAGACCAGAACATGGTCAGATATGGAAAATTATGGATATGGAAAGGTTATGAACCACACAGGTACCAAAAGCTTCCTAGCTTTAAATAAAACTTGGATTGCAACCTTTTTGCTAACATTAATGAAAACTAGAGAATTATATTCTTGGTGTAGTGTTCGGGTCGAAAATGAAGGCATCCA
>JASDQU011312314.1:0-12541 GCA_032191745.1 Picea mariana
TTATGTCGGCTTTAGGCCATTAAACCTCCTAGTCTCCTATATATACCAAGGAGACATTTTCATTTTGAATCATCTTGGACTTGAACATTTAAGTGGGGTAAAAGGAGGTTTCCCCCTCGAAGAGGCTTATTATCTGAAATTATCTCTTTTTCAAGGCGTTGAGTACTTTTCCTGATATTTTTATATGTTATATTGATGTTTGGTTCTTAACATCTTTCTTCAGTGATCATGGATTTTAAATTTTGGATGATGGAAAGTAAGTGAACATTATCAATTGTGACAAAATATTGTGTAACAAAATCCCCCCCAAAGTATGAAGCTAGAAACAGGTGATATCCAAAATACTTTGGCATGTGGGTATTGAAACAAATAACACATTGGTTGGAGACGTGTCAACAACAAACAAGTAATTATATTATCATTGCTGAGGTAGGCATTCCCATACTCGGAATATAAATGACTCAAAGCATAAGTTCTTACATACAAAGATACATGTAAAGTATGATAGGTCATGGCCACCAAAGATACACCATGGATCCATGTCATTATGTCTCAAATCTGAACATAGCCACCAAAGAAACATTGTGGATCTATGTCATAAAGACTCAAATTTGAGAATAGCTATGAGACATACATTATGGATATATGCAACAAAACATACTCAAAATACTCCATCACAACCTGGATCTATCAGATATAATCCAAGGTGTTTATCCCCAATGTTCCATAGTACAAATATAACCATGTGAATAAAGGTGTCGAACTCAAACGTGGTAGAAATCATCATATTGCCGATCAATAATGAAAACCGCTAACAGATGTGAAAGGAACCATCAATTATGACGATGGCCCTTATGGTACACAAGTATATTCTATTGAATGTGAATAGATTAGTTGAATTAGAGCATTCATAGAATCATTCAATCGAAGGTCAATGATGAAAAATTGTCGCCGAAAGCAAGGAAACTTTCCATTGAGGCATGCAAGTCCCAAGGTACTATAGAGTTCATAAACAACTTCCTAGATAATGTGCTAAAGTCAATAGGAAGTGATTCATTGCAGGAGGGCCTTGATGTATCTCCCATCAAAGACACGAAACAGGTACATATATTTTAAGTAGATCATAGTATAGAGTGCTTTATAACTGACTCATTGATGATCGATACTGTAAAAGGCTTAAGAACTGCAAAAATGGACAATGCAATAAAAGGATTTTTTGATTGTACTTCTCTTGAACATATTGATGGCGTGATAATTGTCTTGGCAACACTAACCCAAGAGGAGGATCACATACCAAAATATAAATTTGAAGAAGAGTATGATCAACAAGAAACAAGTGGATTTCCCAATTTGACACGAGGAGTGAAAGAGTGTCATGTTCAAGTGACTTGCTGCCAAAAATTAATACAATTTTTATTCAAGTTCCCTTCCCAATTTCCCCCCACCATTTCTGGTGAGTACCTCTTTATTTTTACACAAGATTGAGGAGGATAACATATGCTTTTACTATAATCTCATCCTTTGGATGAGTCCTCCGGAGTATTTTTAATGAACACTAGAAAGGAGTGGTTCGGTCCCATATGGGTCTTTCAATGTACGTTTTATGAGTCTAGAGAAAGTAAACTCGGTGGTTTTTCATGTTTAGGGAGTTTGAAACACACTTAAAGGAAAACTCCAAGATTAAATTTTTCATAAATTTAATCTCCCAAGTCTGAAAAAGTATTAAATAATACCAAGGATAACTCTTCTAGTCGTGATTGACTAGAGTATTCATTTATCGTAATTAATCATACTCAGCCCAAAAAAGGGTTAAACTAATACAAATAATATGTTCTTTCAAATTCTTTAATGAGTGTGAAAGGAAGCATTTCTCTCGACAATTTTTTCATATTTATAGGCTTTTGAAAATATCTTAAAGAAAATCCCTAATTTTAAAAGTTTCAAAATACTATAAAAAACATTTTTGACCATAACTTTATATATCAAAATTTGACTTGTAATGGAAAAAACATTATCCCTTCTCAAAACTTATGTCGACCAAATGAGATACTATATAAAAGTGGAAAAAATAAAAAAGAATATTCCATCCTAGGTTAAAAAGAAGAAAAGAGTAAACTTATTTTTACCATTTGTGTTTTTACCTCTCAATAGTGAAAAAAACCCCATTTTGGTTAATACTTCAGGAAGGGACTGCAAACAGATCTATGGATGATTTTGAATTCTGTCTCCATTAGGTAATAGATTCTTCCCTCTCCTTCAATTTGATGTTCATTTTTTTTAATTCAAAGCTAGTTTTAGGTGTTTTGGGGCTTTTATCAAGACCTAAAATGCACCACATAGGTGTCATAGGGCCTCCATATCGAGGACTGCTACACTTAAGAGTGATGTATTAATACCATATCGAGAAGTTCGACAATGTCGCTCTGTGTGTAAAAATAGGGTGTGACACCCGTAAAACTCAAAAAACAATTGCATTTTACATTGTGGGGTTTGAAAATCTTGGATGCCAATTGATAGATAAGTTTTCTAATTGTTGTTCGTAGGATTTTCATTGGACAAAATGTTGGAATGAAGGGAGAGAGAGAGAATGAAATGGAATATCAAATTGCAACCAATGATCCAAATACCTTGTTGGCACTCTGAAGGTCTGGATTAGAAAAATTCTTCCAAGTTCATGGCATGAGGGCCCAAGTTCATGTATTGCAATTCCTAGTAAAGATGTGGGAACTCGATCAACACATTTTCAAGGTTGGAGTTCACAATATAGCCTTGGAAATTGAAGATATTCACTTCTTATTGGGATCTCAAGACGAGGAGAACAAATTTGTTTGTCTAGATTCATAGGAGGCGATGAGAAGACCGAAAGGTATATCTCACAACACTGCATTGCAGGTATCAGAAAAAGCAGCGGAAATATCCCAATAAAAAAATGTTGGAGATATTTCCTTAAGAACCATCCTTTTCACTATTGCTCAAGTTGTCAGAAGTGTGGCTCCTCACTTAGCTACCAATGCCCAAATGCAATGTTGATTGTATGGCACCCACAATATTTAACTGGTGTGAAGGGATTCTTGAGAGAATGAAAAACCAATTTACCAAGTGTAAGACAGGCCAATTGAAGCAATTTGGTCATGGTTCTATTTTGGTATCCTTCTTCCTCGAGAGAGTTCCATTTTTATGTCTACAGAGTATGGATTTACATGAATATCCTTATCCATAAGAGCCTCATATGAAGAGATGGGTGGATATGATGGCAGACCATGGTGGTGGCCAAATCTCTTCATATGCTGACAAGTTCTTCAAATGGTTGAAGAAACAACTCATCATGATCAAAGACTATGCGTATACATGGATGGATTTTTGAGGAGATCCAGACTTAGTCCTTCCATAGGAATACTAGTGGAATGATTCAGGTAAAAAGAAACCATTTTTTTAATTTTTAATTTTTAAGTGTTTTTGTTGTATTGAGACTAATTTTTTTTTCATCGTGTGATATTGGGCCAAATAGACCATATGGGACTTCGCCGATACAGAAGCGAGGCAGGCAAGGTGTGGTGGTTTCTTATGATTGTGAAACAACAAAGGAGATTGAGGAAATTGAACATAACCTTGAGGGGTTGACCTTGGGTATACCAGATATTCAGATTGATGATTTGTCACGATGGTATCAATGACACACTATGGGAGTATCTGAACACATAGCTCATTTTATTAGACAAGTGGCTCAAGTTGTAGTATGTTACCACAAGCATTGTGGACCTAGAGATGACTAAGATCTTTTTAGTTGTTTGGTCATTGGCATGTATCGATATAAAATTTGTAGTATTTGTGTTGTCTCAACACATTTTGTAAAATTTTTACTAAACTCTTAATACAAAATTGCTTCTAAATCGGCTTATTCTATACAATGTGTTATGTTTTTCATTGTTTACAAATGTTGCAAATGTCGATCTAGTACATAATTATCCAAATCATATGTTAATGTATTTAGACTTCTTGGAATGTGTTGATAATCTAAATAGTCAAACTCTCTTTCCAAGAGACAAACCCTTAAATAGACTCATAATAGAGTAGGATTTATGATAGAATAAATGTTACCTAACTGCAGTACTATAGGTTGAGAGTCTGGTCGAACAACTAAGCGACGAATGCCAACTAAAATGGCTTTAGTCAATAGTTCAATGAATGCACTATATTCCATGATATTATTAGTTTCACGACCAAGGCATATATTTATACCATTTCCATATATTTAGCCAAATCATCTGTTAATGTATTTAAACTTATTGGAATGCGTTGATACTCTAAATAGTCAAACTCTCTTTCCAAGAGACAAACCCTTAAATATACTCACAATAGAGTAGGATTTATGATAGAATAAATGTTACCTAACTGCATTATTATAGGTTGAGGGTCCAATCGAACAACTTAGTGACAAATTCCAACTGAAATGGATTTAGTCAATAGTTCAATGAATGCACTATATTCCACGATATTATTAGTTGCATGACCAAGGAATATACCACATAGACTTCTCAACTCATCGGTAGGCATGTAGATTTCCCATGCAACAGATGCAAGGTTCTGAGTACTGTGGCTAGCACCATCATCAAATCCAAGATAAGGTAAAGGGATAATCAACATCTGCAAATCAAGCACAGTGCAAATCAAGCACAGTGCAAATCAAGCATAGTGCAAATCAAGCATAGTGCAAGACAAGCAACGGAATATAGAAATTGTTTGCAAAAAGAAAAAAGATAGAACACCAAAAATATGGTACAACATATACAAATCACTTATGTAGAATGACTCTAGGCATAGTACTTTTTCAGGTGAATCCCATTCTTGGTCTCACCCAAATGAATCCCATCATAATCCACCAGATCATAGGCACCTTTCTCTAATACATGTTTAATGATATAAGGGCTTTGCCACATGGGCTCGAATTTTCCTTCCCCCAATATTTCACGATCTTGATCATATAACAAGAGAAAATTACCTTCATAAAACACATGAGGTCTAAAATTTTTATCATATTGAGATTTGACACATTTCTTATGGGTTTCATTAGCCAGAGCGACGTCATGAAGAGTTTCATCTGATTGTGTCAAGTATAGAAGACATTCTTCCGCGGCGGTGGTATTGTGAAGTAATTCGATGACTATTTTCAAGGATGGTATTTCACATTCAATTGGCAACACGACTTATAAACCATATGCATGTTGGAATGGCGTAAAACTTGTGGTTTTTTTGACCGAGGTTTGATATTCCCATAATGTCGAAAACTGAATCATATGCCAATTTGATTTGTGAATCCCTATCATCCTATGAAGCATCATTGAAAAAATTTGTTTACGGCTTCGACTTGGCCATTGGCCTACAAATAGTAGGGAGTTGAGTTTTCATTCCATAAACCCAACTTGGCGGTTAATTCCGACATCATGTAATTTTGAAAATGAGTGCCATGATCGGTGACAATGTCTTGGCGTACATCGAATCGAGCAATAATGTGAAAAAAAATGAAAAGGGATGCATTTTTCTCTGTGTTATTGAATGTAGGAATCACCTTGGCCCACTTAGTGAAAGAATCCAAATTGACAATAATATACTCATGCCCCCTGACCGAGTGAGGGTTACATGTCATGAAATCAATTCCCCATTTGGAAAATGGACTAGTGGAAACTACAGGTTGAAATGGAGCAGGAGGTGTACGCAGCTTACGATTGTAGAACTGACACACTTGACACTTTTAGACCGCAAGGATGAAATCCTTAAACAATTACGGCCAAAAATATCTGTCTCGTAGAATTTTTTGGGCAGTGGCATACCCATACATATGACCACCACATGATCTGGCATGATAGTCATTTATATATTTATTTTCTTCTTTGTGTGTTAAACACAATCTAAAAATAGAATCAACACCATAACTATAAAGGGTATCGCCAATAATAATGTATTGTCGAGATTGGTATCGAGTTCAACGACATTCAGTACTAGACAAATTAGGCTAAAAGTTTTGGGTCTGGAGATAGATTATGATGTCTCCATACCAGGGATTTGAGGAATTCATAAGAAAAAAATATTCATCAAGAATTGAATATTCTGCCACACTTTCTGTTTCAGTTGAGGGAAGGTCACAAAATAACTCAGCAAAAACCAAATATTTCTTGGACTTGGATTTCTCAAATTCCAAATCAAAATCTTGTAGGATAATGATCCATTTGGATTATTCCCCCCCTAGCACCTGTCTAGTCAGAATATGTTGCATGGGGTTGCAATAAAAAATGGTGGTGGTTTTACGCAATAATATGTGGTGACGGAAACGTTGGACAACTTGAACAACAACCAATGCCAATTTCTCCACATGTGAATATTTGATTTCACAAGTGGTAAGAATCCTACTTAAATAGTAAATCACATGTTCATCTTGCAATTCATCCTCTTGGACAAGAACCATAGCAATGGTACTGTCAGAAGTAGAAATGTACAAAAAGTAATATCAACTGTAATCTAGGGGATGTAACAATGGTGTATGAGTTAGCACGTGCTTCAAAGAATCAATTTCCTTTTGAGTGATTTCATCCCAAACAAAGAGAACCCGTTTCTTAAGAAGATGAGTAAAACCTTTGGTTAGTTCAATGTAGTTGGGACTGAATCAACGTAAAAAGTTTTCCTTCCCCTGCAAAATTTGGAGTTGGTGTAACATAGAAGGAGGAGGTCAGTTCAGTATGGCCTCAATATTCAAGGTATCAACATGGATCTCATGCTTGGATATGATGAAATCTAAGAGGCATCCCGATTCCACACAAAATACAAATTTATGTGGATTCAAGCGAATATTGTAATGTCAACATCTAAGGAATATGGCTCGTAGATATTGCAAATGATATTGACATCGCATGTAATGTGTAGGAAAATCATCACTATATGGTTGAACAATATTCTTAACGTCATGAAATGCATAATAAATAACTTGTTGAAAAGTAGCACCAACGTTCTTAAGTCCGAAAGGAATATTGCAATAGGAGAAAGTACCTTAATTAGTACAAATAAAAGTAGTTTTATGTTGATCCGATGGTAGTATGTTTATTTGATTATAGCCAAAAAAATCATCTATAAATGAGAAGATTTCACTGTCAGCACATTCATCGACTATATGGTCGATAAAAGAGGTTGGATAATTGTATTTCAGACAAGCCTGATTAATATCCCTATAATAAATACATACACAGATCTTTCCTTGTTTCTTTGTGATGGGAACAATATTGGAAACCCAATCGGTCAGAGGTACAAGATAAAAAAAAATTCCTTTAAGAAGTTTTTCAACTTCAGCTTTAATAACATCGACTTTTCATGGATGAACAGGATGAGGATTTTTCCGAACAAGCTTGGCTTCAGGATATGTCTTAATTTATTGAATGACAATTTGTGGATCAATACCAATCATTTCTTCGTAAGACCAATAAAATACATCACAAAATTCTTGGAATAGGGTCGTGTAAGTTCGAATTTCATCAAAGGAACAAGAGGCACCTATATGAATGTTTTCCACGACCTCTAGGTTTACCAAAATATTTTTGGGCATAGTAATAGAGATATTCCCTAAATTCCCTTCGAATAAAACATTATGGATTAAGATGGGAGTTTGGGAATTCTCAATTTCCTCATATGTAATTGAAGATTCTAAATGACTCTCAATAGTGTCGAGCTCAGGAAAAATGAGGAACGATGATGAACATCATCCCATGGAGTGTCCTCCAGAGATATAATATCCAAGATACTTTCATCAGTGGGGAAAGTATCATCAAAAGGATGATGGGATGAATTAGAAATAAGCCAAGAGGAGTGAGAGTATTCATCTAAAATCATATTTGTTCGATCAGCAGTATCAAAACTGGCCACAGAGGAAGATTGGATGGCTTGATAGGCTAATTCAATTGAACTAAGCAACATTTGGTCACCACATCTCTCATATTGTGTAGGACTTGGTACTATCCAAGGATCATATGATTCAAGGGAACTATTAGAACTAGTAGAAATCATGCTTATCTGAGAAAAAATAGGAGGAATGTCAAGCGGTGGGATCATATAAATGTCAGGTGGTGGGAGCAGAAAAAATTCCCATTAGTGATGAATCTTTTAAAATACCCACTCCAACCTCCTCATAAGAAGATGAGCCTTTTTCTATTAAAGTAACATCACCAATGTGTGAATCATAATTAAAGTAGGCAAGTTGGTCTACCATGACTATTTTTCCTTGATGAGGGAAATGAAGTACATGAAACAAGGTAGAAACTACGGTGGACATGGGATAAATCCATATACCGCCTAGTAAAAGGTTATAGTCGAGGGGTGCATCAACCACCTCTACCTCAACAATAACCGTTTTACCTTCTAATTCAATTGGCAATGCGTTGAGTACTCCAAAGGGTTTAAATCCTCTACCATCAAAATCTTTTAAAGTAGTAGGTGATTGATAGAACTGACAACTTTACAATAATTGATGGACATTATGTAGGTTGAGGATACTTCATCAATAACAATACTAAAAATGGTTTTCTCCCGCACAATAACTTGAATTTGAAAAGCAAGTTGGTGGGGAAGTCTTGGAAGTTGGGTTTCCAAATAAAAAACTATCATATTTACATCACTCGGGTCAACTCCACCAATGGATGACAACGATTCTCTTTGTTGCACAGGGAAACTCTAGAGGACTTTGAGGTTCAACATCATAGAGGGTGATTTATCTAAGTCTTCTACAATATTGTAGTTTTGAGCAGCACACCCATGCGAATTAAAAGATGACTTACGAACAACACCTTTTGGAGGTGGTCGGATCATTGTGTCAGAACCAAGTCGATCAATTTGAAAAGGACCAGTAGTAGGTGAAGTAGATGTAGATGTAGGAAGAGAGGTAGAAGGTTGATCAAAAGAACTTCCATTGGGAGGAGTATAGTCTTTGGTTCGTGTTGTTACGAAAACCTGTTTAGTATTTTCTTGACACATAAGTACATAAGAGCTTCCTAAGGCAAAGGGTTGATATTGTGCAACCATTTGAGTTTGTTGAGATGGCAAATGATTTTTCAAAATGGCAGGTGCAGTTGAAGTTCCTTTAAGAAAATTATTAATGTTAGCACGATGGATACAATCCTTAGTATAATGGTCTTATTTGCAAATGGGATAAGGATATTTAGTCTTGCACTTTTGTATCTCCTCAATAGGTTGAGTTTAGGGTTTCTCCTATTGTGGCACATTTTTCTTAGCTTTTCCTTTTCCCTTTTTCTTACTTCTAGGTTGTTGAGATTTACCGGTGGTTTTGGACTAGATCGTGTTAATATCGGAAGTTTTACCAGGAGTAGTAGGAGGAGACAAAGTGTTTTGAGTGGTAGCGGTAAGAGTAACCTTAGGGTTAGATTGACTAGAAGGTTTACTCATAGAGTATTGGGTAACATAACCCACCACACTGTCAGCGACGTGAGATTTTGTAGGAGGTACATTAGTTTCATTAGTTGATGGGTGAGGAGCCTACAGAATCAGATCATATAACATGCCAGATTGTGAATATACAAGATCCAAATAATGAGCATGAGCGATATCTTGCTCCTCGATTACAACACCACCCATAGTGACATCATAGGAAATATGAGGTAGTAATGAATTAGTAAACCAATCTGCCAACAATTGGTCCAGTATACTAGCTTTAATCAAACGACGTCATCATCTCCATTCATGGATATGATCGGAAATATGAGTCAATGTTGATTTTCATAAGGAGGTTAAACGTTATGTGCCAATTTCATAACGAATTGGCATTTGGAAGTGAGTAAAAAAGGCTATTTTCAATGAATTAAAGTCTTGAAAATTTCCTCGCCGTAATTATATATACCATTTAGCAGCAATACCAATAAGAGTGCGTTGGAAAAGATGTAAATGTATAGAATCATCATTTAAGGAATTTGAAGAACACCATAAATGATAATTCATGGCATTATTTTATGGGTTTTCTCTAGGTTTCCCATCTAACTTTGGAATATCACTTGGCAACTTGGCAGGGATAAGAGGCCAAAAAGGAGAATGAAAAATGGGATCATTCGTTATCCATGATAGGTCGGGTAAGTCTATTGTTTCTAGGAATGTTAACTGTCGATTAAACACAGGTTGTTGAAATGTGGGATATTGGTAAGTAGTGTTAGCATTGGAATCCACTCTCGGATTGCATCAAAGGTAATCCCAGTACCCATCAGAGTTTTATGTCACAGGTTGGTTTTAAAGAGATCAAATGGACGCAATCTCAAGACAATATCATTTTAACTCAGAAAATAGGTACCAACATGTAGAAGCAAGTGAGGTCTTAATCAACTTTAGTCAGTAAGTTGAGATTAAGTGTGAGCAGAGGGAAGACTTGGTGAGAGAGGTGAATGAGACTACTATGGGCATCAGGCCTTCCAACAGCTCAGAGAGGAAAAACTCAAACTCAAGAGAAATATTGAGATCAAGCTTCAGACAATGAAATATGGTGTAAGAAACAGAGTCACAACAACCGAATAATCAAACCTTCATTATCCTGCAACTATAACAACTCGAATGGATCTTCCATGCCTGAGCCATTCAATATAAGAAGGGAAAATATAACACAGGAAACTGATTAAAACTGGTTTTGATGCCACTGTGATCAAAACTACATCACAACAACATAACTACCCTCGACTGGATCATCCATGCTCGAGTGTTCAAACACACCTGTTACAGAGAAATGGAAAGGAAGTTGACTTTCAATAAACAAGAAGTCTCAAATACAGATACATAACCAAAAGAACCAGAGCTTCATAAAAAATTTACAGTGCGGGAGCCTAGCTCAGCCATCCACCTGGACAAAATATCAAAATGGCCCATATATACTCAAAACAATTCACCACTGACATTAGAGGTTTGCTCGAGTCTTTACATTCAAGGCTTTACATCTACATTTTCTCTGGTAGATTGTGCATGTATTCTTCTGTCAGACACGAGCTTCTGTCAAACACAATCGTGTTTCAGAAGGGACCTGCAGAAGAGTCGACTTGATAACGATCCTTTTGGATTTCAATTTAAGGAGTGAGATGAGGTTTCACCAACCTTCCTCACCTTCATTAATTGTTTGCATCGGGATCAGAATGAGGCTTAAGTCAACTTGGCACCTGGAAAACATGTTGGTCGCACCCCGTGAATATCTACCACTTGAGCTTTGCTGGACATTGGCAGAGAGAACTGGCAGGCGAACATGGAGGAAGGAGAGGGAAGATGGTGAGACGATGGGGAATACTGGCACGAAACAGTGAAGGAGAGATATCCAGGTGGATGATGTGGAGTGACACAGTGATAGAGCGGTGACTGGGAGTGTGTGGGCACCATAACTTCAGAAACTGAGGCGTAAAGGTGTGGGGGGTGATGTGGCGAGGGGAGAGGAAGTGGAGGTTGGGCGAAGTGGTAGGTCGGGGGTGACAGGGAAGAAATGAAAAATAATGGTGGAGGTGATATTAGACATGAGTGGGGACACATGTCGAGAGGTGAGAGGGGGAGAAAAGTCAGTGGGGAAGTGACAGGCATGTGGTTGGGTGAGTGGAGGAAAGGTGTTGGCAGGAGTGAAGTTGGTATCNATGGAAAGGTGTTGGCAGGAGTGAAGTTGGTATCAAAAAGCGGTAAGGAGGCTAGCTTAGAGGGGGGGGGGTAGCAGTAAGAAATTTAGTATCGGGGGGGTCTATGTTGATGAGGAGGTGAAACATCTATGGGGGGCCCACCACCTGCTCTGACCCACCCTCGCTAAAGTCAGAAGGTTGGGGGGGTCCGATATGGAACACATACCATAGATATGAGCATGCCAAGATCGACCGCTCAAATATACGTGCTCTTTATCATGATGCGCCAATCCATCGGGCCACCAACAGACTTATGATAAAATGTATTTTGTGGGTTTTTTAAGCCCCCTTTTCTCGCATTTTCACCCAGTGGTCAATTCCTAAGGAAAAATGCCCTTTTACAAATGTATGTGCTAACAATTAGTGTGAGGATTAGCTCCCAAGGGAGGAGGATATCCTTGTCGATAATATGTTGGTGCTCCGGGCATCTGAGTTCCACCAGGATGGTAAACCTGAAAGGGTGGTCCCATAGTCGTTTGTGTACCAATAACTTGAGCTAAAGGAGTATATGCATGGAAAGGTTGGCCAATAGGCACTTGAGTTCCACCAACCCCACCGAATTGAGGTAAATTTTATGGAGTGATTTCCATTCTAGGGAATGAAGCACCACTAAATAATTGGGTACCAATGGGTTGCATAAATCCTAATTGAGAGGGTCCTCCAATGGGGTTTCCTATAGAAGGTTGTTGACCAATAGGAGGTTGTTGACCAAAAGGAAATTCTTGACCGAGAGGAGGATGTTGACCAAGATGAGGTTGTTAATAAAGAGGAATTTGTGGACCAAGAGGAGGTTGTAGACCAAAATGAGGATAAATTTTGGAAGGATAACTCCCAATAGGATTTTTTTTTTGAAAAGGAGGATT
>JASDQU011312314.1:12627-24847 GCA_032191745.1 Picea mariana
CATAGATATCCCTACTTACAGTTGACTAACGGTCAAAGATACAGATGGTCCTACAAAAGATTGGATTGGAACACAAATCCCACTTGTCAAACTAGGTTGTTGAATAGATTCAGAAGCAACATTAGTTTGTGAGGTATGTACCATACTTGGAAGAGACATACTAGATGAACTAGGCATACCAATTGACCAAGGAGGGTAAATAAAAAGAGAGGCATTGGTTGAAGCTCTAGAAAAGGTTCCACTGAGTGATTGATACATAAGAGGTATGGAACGTCCACCAAAATCATAAGATAATCTAGATCCACTGTGTACAGAAGTTCCACCTATAGTAAGAGGTGAGGTTTGTATTTTGATACTTCTTGATGTAGATTATGTATATGCCAACTGATCCATGGTTGACCTAGTGAGAAAATATGATGGTGTACATAAAAATGGAGTTCGACGATCATAAATTAAAGATTGATACGAAGAGTTTTCCTGCCAAGGAGATATAATTGGTGTAGGTAATTGGATAAGAAGAGGTCCTTCTAAATATGTTAAAGGTGGATTAAAATGAATATGACTCTCTCCCCGGATATCTTCTACATTAACAAGACCAACCTATGAAGAGATAGACTCATGAGAACTAGCCTGTATAGAAGTTAATTCCAACCTATTGAAAACAATAGATTTTGGAGGAGTTACAGGTGATGGGATATATATGGAACTTGGAAAAGGAAATTTCTGTTGAGGACTATAAAGTGAAGGTGTCGAAACTAAACTTAGTGAAAGAAGAAAATTCTCAAGTATTCCAGGTTCAATAAGTTCAAATCCAACAGGTTCAGGATCAACAATCTATGTGATTTCAATCTCAAGTTCCTCAAGTTCTAAAGTTTCAGTTTGTACTACCTCATATTCTTATACTGTTTCAAATGGTTATTTGTTTTCCAGTTGTATAGTTTCCGGTTGTGTAGTCTCAATGTCTAAATTTTTAGGTTGTGATACTTCCAGTAGTTCAGGGGGTAAACCTTGCATTCTAGGAGAACGACGAAGATTTCCTTCCACTGTAAATTTTACTAACAATTACCAATTATACATATTCTCTACTAGGGAAAACAAACAACACTCGCTAAAACTTCTAGGAATCAAACACAAAAACAAAAGGTATACTCACAATGACACACTAGTTGGTGATGAAATCCAACATCGTGATATCAACATGAGAATGGACTAGGATAGAGTGGGTGGAACCGTTACATTGGTGACCTGCTTAATAGACTTACACCCTGGTGAAAGTTTCCTCACGGTAAAACCATGGGTTACCCTCCAGGAGCTCGAGTGAGTTTGACCAACATATGTCCGAGGTATAAAAATTATTTCCCCTTCGTCGTCACCTTGTGTATAAATCCTAAAGATAAAATCCACTAAGGTTACCACTTACAACAACAAAATTATTGGGAAACAGTCGACATTCAGGTATACACGCAAGAGTAGGGAAATTAAGACCAGGAATCCCCTTGAGATTTTACTCTCAAGTGATCCCCAAGTGTCTTTCAACACCATTTTTAATACATGCAGACCATGCCACCAAGACCAACAAAGCAAGGTTAATTACTCTATTGGCCCCAATGTGACCTTGTGATTGACTCTTGTGTGAGAAGGGATACCTAGAATAATGATGTGGAAAATCAATTTCTCTCCCTATCTCATGATTCTAATTTTGTTTCTTATCTTTGCAGAGTTAACATCAACACCCATTCCAAATCCATACAATTAATATAATGTTGGTTTACTACCAATAAAAAAATCTTGAATAAATTTTATTAGCGTTGATTTTATGGCTATTGTTTACTAAAGAGGAAAAATGGCATGGATAAGATGATTTTTTGACCAACTTGAAATAATGCAAAGAGATGAAAATGCAAGATTTCACTTCAATGAAAGCTATATTATGAGAGGGAGAAAACTTTTATATTCCTAAATGCACAATGTTCCAAATTTTCATAAATACCAAGAAATTTACTACTCAAAACAACTAAAAATGACCTCCAATTAATGCAGTACAAAAATCAAAACTTTTTTTTTCAAAGATAAATCTATATAGAAAAGAAACAAATTTCTTTAAAATAAAAAGTAATCCAGGCAGTGTATAAATGTTTTTTGTTTTGGAAAATAAAGTATTCAAGAAAAAGAAAAAAAACTATCTTTTCACCAAAAAATCCAAAAACAAAGAATTGGGTAATAGAAATAAAAAGAAATACTGAAAGACACTCGAAAAAAATGCCAAGAGATTATACCCCTTTTAGAAGTAAGCAAAAATTGTTAAAACAAAGATAACAATAGAAAAAATTTCAATAATGAAACAAATGGTTAAAATCAAACTTTAAAATTGTCAAGAACACTGTTAAGAAAACCTAAAATTCACAGCAAGAGCCAGATCTTAAATATAGAAAGGAAAGAGTAAATAAAATGTGTTCTTGCAAGTAGTGTCGCAGACTACTGTGAAACACCATGCAACAACAGAGAGTGTCACACACTGCAGGCCGATACAATCCTACATTGTCACTCTGTGTCTCAAATGGAGTGTGTGATAGTTAATAAAACTTGAAAAAACAAAAATTTATGGAAAGTTTCCAGTGAATTTCAAGGTCTAATGCTCAAACATTATTAGGTAATGACTCAGAGAGCTAAAACAAGGAAAGGAATCAAGACGAAAAGAAAAAATATGGAGGATTCATTCCCCAGTGGAGTCACCAATTTTGTTATCAGAAAATTAATCAATGCAGACACAGACCAATCTCCCTAGCTTGGGAACCCAAAGCTAGAACAAAACAACATAGAACATATTACTTTCCTTAGATTCATGTAATCGAAATACTACTGACAAGTAAGGACTCATAAATTTTTATCGACAGTTGTCATCACTAATTGTATATCTTAGCTTGATTCAGAGGTTTTTGAATGGAAACTTGTACAATAAAACAAGATAACCATTGAACGAAACAATAGAACTTCGACAAGTCTATAAAAATGACCAAGGATAAATGTAATAAAGACAATTTACAATGAATAATCTTTATAGGAAGGGAAACATGTTACTGCATTAATAATAATGAAAGAGTTACAACTAGTGCCTTGGTGTTGTGAGGCTCTTTCCAACGGTTCATTTCTCCAATACCCACATTTCTTCCGTGAGTTCCATCACCATTAACTGAATACTTTGACACAAGAGTCTCTCAAGGCCAAAGAACAATCTTCTTATCACAAATCAGTAGTTAAATCTATCAACCAATATTCACTACTAGTTATTTTCCATTAGCTATTAACATTTTCTCATGAGAGAAGTCTCATTTTATAGATTGAAGAGGAGGTTAGGATAATAGGTTAGGATATCCCCAAATTAGGAGTATGGGTGAGATCCAAGCTAATCAAAGGACACCTCATATATGAAGCTTCTCTTCTAGAAACTTTGTGAATTTCTTCTTTTTCCTCCCTTTCAAACAATGTCACACCCTATGAACTAGCAACATGAGACACTATCACATGTTGTGGTTGTGAAACATGTGACACTTTAGAGTGTCGCATGTTGCAGTCGTGCAACATGTGACACTTTCACAAAAAGTGTTTTTAATTTTTTTTTGGCTTATTTCAAGGAAACGTATTTCTTCAGTGATCATGGATTTTAAACTTTGGATGATGGAAAGTAGGTGAACATTATCAGTTACGAAAAAATAATGTGTAAAAATGTGAAACACATGGAGGCTATAAAGACTTAATGATTCAACCCCTTATATAATTCATGAAATAATTAAAATTTTGGTAGCCCAATAATCATCAAGTCATCGCCCAGTAAGCATCCAGTCAACAACAAGTCAGCACCTAGTCATAGCCCACGTGTCACAATATGATAGTATGACACATGTCATAGTGTATCTAGTTTCCATGTATCATCATATAAGTGGAGGTTTCCATGTGTCATCATATAAGTGGAATCATACAACTTAGGAATGAATGGCTAAGTAAGGGAGATGGAACGAGAGAGGAGGAGGAAGGTTGTGAGGGAGGTGAGGGATAAGAGGGAGTGAATATTGGAGTGAGATCATGCATGGTGAGGGGAAGTGGGAGAGTAGGTATACAGGTTTGCATGTAGTATTGAGGGGAATGAAGAAATGGTTAAGTATGGGAGAGACATTGAGGAAGGCCGTGAGAGGGAAGAGAGAGGGGAAGAACAAATGGTTAAGTGTGGATGAGTGGGGAGAGAGATGAATGGATAAAGGAGGAAGGGAGTACAATGAGGAGTGATAGAAGTGGGATGAGAGAGGAGAGGACATTAGTTTTTCAGGTCCGCATGGAGAGGAGGTAAGTGGGGAGTAAGGAAATAAGTGAAGGAGAGGCGAAGTAATAAAATGTAAAATTAAAACTAAGTACAGGAAGTGGGAGAGTTATAACCATGAAAATGTATGGAGCGAAAAATTAAGAATATGAAACAAGAAAATGAGACTAAGTCAAGACTTAGTCTTAAGTGATAAGAACATATATAAGAAAAATAAGTGTGGTTCCAAGAATATTTTAGTTATGTTGCACATGGAAAAAGGTGTTTTTTTGGACATTTAGACAAAAACCTGGATATATTGAGCATAAGAACTCAGATTTTGAATCCGAAAATTGTGTGACGAATATTAGATTGAGGGATACACAATGAATTGATATTCTTCCAAAATTTCCTTCTTCTGATATGGAATTATTTTATTATCCCAAGAGTAGGAAACCAAGGTGATCAAATATTTTGATCAACAATCATACAACATAAGGAAGAGCAGAAGGCTAAAGATTTGGAAGAACTCGAAAAAAATTATGAAAGGAACCACAACCAAGTACATCTCTCATGTGCACCAAATGGAATATAGAATGAAAGTGACCCTATGAATAGAAGCTAATAACGAAAACGACTGACAGTTGTGTAGAACCCGCCAATGGGGTCAAATGGAATCCCGGGTATTTCATGAATCCCAATGTGTGAATAATGTTCTTGTTTTCGAAAAAAAGGGAAACCACTTAGTCTAGGACCAATGATAGAATTTCATTCATTGATCACAAATTCACCTATCAATGATGTAAATAGGGCCAGGGTGAAACTCTATGTTAGACTCTTAGAGCAATGTGTCATAGTCGATAATAGTTGACCCACCAACAAGAAGTCAATGGGGACCTTCCATACTAGCATGAGAATAGGAAAAAATGTTTGTCGATTTTAAGAAGTACTTGAAATATGGGAAGTCTGAATTGCAAAGTCAGGAATTCTGAGGAACAGTTAACATAGGATAAAACTTCCCTTGAACAAAATCATGACATGATAAAGTGACATAGGAAGCATGGAATGAAAGATGAATGATGACATAAGTCTATAATATAGGATATATTGTTAGACTCTCCATAGTGACTGGAATAATAGCCAGTCGAAGGATTAAAACTCAGTGTAACTGGTTCAGTTTCCTAAATCCATACTAAACCCAAAATGTTGAGACAGACTCAAAACTTTGTGCTTTGTTCAAGGGAAACTTGATTACTGCTAAAATAGTGAATATAAGACTCTTTCCCATTGTATTTTTTTGTTATTTGATTTATTTTTCTTTTTCATATTAGAAAGCATGAAAAAAGAACAAAATTATGCTATAGTACACTATAGGAAATGAGTGTAGTGGGAAAGTGAACTAGTTCCAGGTGCAAGGAACATACCTATGATCAATGCAAGGAAACAAGTGTAGGAAATGGAAACTCATGGGAATATTTCCTCCAGGGATACAGGTGTCAAGTCACAGAGGAAAATATTGCAATGCTAGAAACAAATGAGAATGCATAATAAAGAGGCTAAGCAATGACATGCTTAAGTTGACATTAGACCCAAAAATGTAAGTGGTATATATGTAATGTAATTACAAATCAACACAAAAGTATGGGAGCCCCGCAGGAAATAGCCAGAAAAAATTGAGAAGAATTTGAGGTTTCAATGCAATTTCATGGTGGGACTAAACATGAATCCTGAGCCTATGAAGATACTTTGGCATGGCCACCAAAAGGCAATATAAAGGTGTTATATAGGATTCCCATGAGCAGTAGGCTCGACCACGAATAAGATGACACTTATAATCAATGGGGAAAATATTGCGTCACAAGTGAGTAGGATCGAACCTAAGGTAGATGTATAATCATCACTAAATATGAAATATACAAGGTGGAAAATGACCTACCCTATATGCCAGTAAACGAAAACATTACTTGCTAAGAGTAAAAAAGAAAGGGATTGAAACTACTAAAAAATAGCTTGGTAAGTCATCCTCTCTGACAATTGAATTAATAAACATCATCTACACTTTTAGTCCATTATGAACAAAAATCATAACCAAGGAAACGACTTTAGCAAAATGGGTAAATAAATTAGGTTAAATAGTAAAAATATACAAGTTTTTACCAGTAACCATGTCATTTGGAATTTTTACACATAGTGATTTTTAGTTCCAAAAACCCTCAATATTTTTTGGATGATTTCAAGATCTACAAGCGACAAAATCAAGTGTCATCTGGACCAGGTAAGAAAAATCATCCTTATCTCTATTTTCATCCATATGAATTCATGATTTTGTCAAATTTTATGTAGTTTTATTAATTTTTTCTCAAGGAAGAACTTGTATGCACCTTGATTTAGTGCAGGGAATGTATAGGAGGACCTATACATGCCTTTACTTAACAAAAATCATGTATATATGAGACTATATCAACTAAAAAGTGTGTACAAGTCTGTTTTAATGGAAACATTAAGTTTTAACATTTTTCTTGATTCAACCATGCAAGATGGTGATTGAATGGAGGGAACGAGAGAATTAAGACATAGATAATCAAGTGATTGATGATATGGAGGCCATGAAATCCCTTTGGTGAGCCCGATGTTGATGTATGTATTCTCAATGGTTGTCCTCTAAAGTTATAGTTTGAAGACATTTATTTCATTACTCAACTTTCTTGATGAGGTGACACAATCAACCTTGGGAAACGAGGAGGAGGTAGAATGATTATTGAATAATATATTGTTGCCTACTACACTCTAGGGACACAAAGGGTTGGGATCCAAGTCCCAATCTGAAATATATAAATCCTAATTTTAAATATAATCATTTTAACAATTGTCAGGATCTTAGGATCAACAAAATTGCATCAGGCCTCTAGACCACAGATGTACTATGCAGTGGAGTGTTTGAGACCCAAAATATATGACCAGAGCTCGTCATTGCTACAAAGTATGAAGACTTAGATAATATAATGTAAGCTAGAGAAGATGAAATTTTTTGGGTATGACATTATCATTTGCACCTTTGTTTTTTAGAGAGTTCCCACTATCAATCCTAGAGTTTTCGTGGGGCTACATAGTCTTAGATTTCCATGTATGACATGATGGGTTGGACTCATACATCGACTAAAGGGAAAGATCCTTTCAAATACATATGACGAATACTTATTTTATTGGTTGAACCATTAGATCATCTCCATCGATGACTATCCCTATGAAGGGATACATTTCAGCTAGGACCCTGATATTCCCCTCCCACCCGGTGTTGCACAGAGTGAAATAGGTAAAAAAAAATTAAAATTTTGAAGTTATTAATTTTTTATTGATTTTATTTAATAGAATTCTCAAGAAGTAAACCAAAATTAAAATGTTTTTGGCATGGTTAATAATGCTAACAAAATATCTCAAACATGCAAATATTGGAATGAGACGATCGAAGGACTTCCCTCGACACATACCCAAAGGACGCGGCATGTAACAACCTAGTGGGGGTGGCGAGAGAGTGATACATAATATCCAATATAACTTGGATAGACTAATGCATAAGGTCCCTATGATTCACATCAAGGACTTGCCAGAGCAGATGCAACGACATGTTGTCAGAGTGCCATGGGCTTGGGTGTGACTCTTCCGACATTTTTCCAACATTGTTGTATGCTATCAAGATACACATGTATGGGTAGGGACCTCTACATAGATTCTATGTATTACTTGTATCAATGTGTAGATATTCAAGGCTAGAAGCCGGATTTTGTAATATTAACCCACATTTTTTTACTTAATGGATATTAAAGTAATATATATACAACTAATTTTCCTTGATGTACTTATATATTATGTGCAAATGGAATGATTTTATATACATGTGTATGTGTGTGCTTCTAGTTTTAAGTATGAAATAAATGGCAATCTAATACATAATTAACATGTGCATCAAATACTATATAAGAACTCCTAGAAACGTGGGCATACGTAATGTTATCAAAACAATGTTCCAAAACATGTACCGAAAGAAATCATCATAGAAGTGTGGGATCACAAACGTGGTACTCACCATTCAACTCTGACACTTATACCAATTGGGAATCTAGGAAAACTTAAAAATATAGAATACCATGCAAAATGGAATCTCTAAGAAGCTCAATCACGATGCTATAATCGACCACATTGTGTGTTGTTGGCCCAAGACAAGTTCCTTCATAAGCTACCACTTGGCACATGGGTGAGTAAATCACCCAATCGATGGAAGCAAGGTTCCAAGTGTGATGGTTGGAACCGTCTGCAAATATTATGAAGACCAAAAAATCATGTGACATCTTCCAACCAATAAGAAGTCCATTAAGAAAACTAAAACTAAAAGGAGATGAACTAAAAACTCGTCCTAAATACTACCAATATACAATAATTACAAAGGGGAAAACACACTAGCATCAATTCTCAAGTGTAGTACCTCTTTAAATAGAGCCCATTTCTGGGGTCTGACATCATGTTACCCTCATAATTTGATAACTCATAAGCTCCTTTCTATAGGGCATGCCTCACAATGTAAGGACCATGCCACATCAGATTTAATTTTTCTACCCCTAAAGTATGTTTTTCCTAATCGTATACTAAGACAAGGTATCCCTTGGAAAATATCCTTGAGTGGATAGATTTACCATACTGAATCTTAACACACTTTTTGTGTGCCTCTTTCATTATGGCCACGTCACGATGTTGCTCATAAAGATGTTCCAAGTGAACAAGGCACTTTTATAACATTTTCATGTTAGGAAGAAGCTCAATATCAATATTTACTGAAGGTATTTCACATTCAATTGAAACAACTACCTCCACCCCATGAACGAGTTGGAAAGGAGATAATCCCATAGCAGTATCAACCAAATTTTGGTACACCCATAACGCTAGATAAAACATTAGATGTCAATTTGATTTTCTCGCATTGAGAATTCTCTAAAGGATGGTCTTGAGAGACTTGTTGAAAACCTCTACTTGAACATTTTCTTGAGGATAATAAAGAGATGAATTATGTTGCTTGAAACCTAGATTTGATGTTAATTCTGACATCATTCTATTTTAGAAGTAGCTTCCATGGTCAGTGACAATCTCTTTCAGAACTCCAAACCTTGTAATGATCTGATTGAATATGAATAGTGTTGTAGTCTCACCGAATGTGGGTGGGATGTCATAAAATCTATCCTCCACTTGGTGACGAGACCGATGATGATGACCAGAAACAGAGGAGGAGGATGCACCCACATTTTCCTAGATTTTTTTTGACAAGGGTGACATATTTTGACGACCTCAACATAATCCTTGAATATTTTCGGCCAAAATTATTTGACATGCATAATATTTTGGGTTGTTTCCAACCCATAAAGGTGACCACCACATGCTCCACTATGGAAATCATTAAGAACACTCTCTAATTCCTCATGATTTAAACAATGATGAAGGATCGAATCAAATCTCCAAAGATGAACAATGTCTCCAACGATGAGGTAATTATTCACCTAATGGTGAATATGACTTCTTTCATCTAGCAAATAATGCGAAGATAATTTCAAATTTTAGAGATATACAAGGATATCCCTGTACCAAGGGTCACTGGAAGAGATAAGGAAGATATGCTTGTTAGGAAATGATTTTGTAATGATAGTATCCTCATCCTCCATGGGAAACTCCGACATAAGTTTGGCAAAGAATAACAACTTCTTGGACTTGGTAGACATGAAGTCCAAATCAAACTCTTGCAATATGATGATCCATTTATTGTATATTCCCCCAATAATTTGTTGTGTTCAGACATATTGGAATGGATAACGTTAGCAATTATTGTAGTCTTGTGCAATAGAATGTAATATTGAAGCCTCTAGATAGTGTGCATAGTTTCCAAGGCTAGCTTCTCGACATGCGAGTAATTAAGTTCAGGACCAATTAGACCGTGACTAAGATAATAAATTATGTGCTTCTGGAGCACATCATCCTCCTGAACTAGAAACATGTTGACAGTATATTCCACTGGTACAATATACAATAAGAAATATTTTCTATAGTCTGGGGGACTATGCAAGGGGAAGAAACAAGAGTCATTTTGAGCGTGTCAAATATTGTTGTGTAAACTCGTCACATATAAAAGGGACCCATTTTTCCAACAAGTGGATGAATCCCTTGGTGATATCAACATAGTTATCAATAAACAAACTAAGGAAATTAGATTTTCCTTGCAAACTTTGAAGTTGTTGAATATGTTGCATTGGAGTCAACTAAATTATTTCCTCAAAATTTAATGGATCGACCATGATCCCCTTATTGGAAACAATAAAACTCAATAGATGCCTCGAGACAATGCATAAAATGCACTTGTTAGGATTCAATCGAATACTATAATATTGAAATCTCTCAAACACAATTTGAAGGTGAGCCAGATGACTTTCTCTCTTACGAGAGCAAGCAACAAGGTCATCCAAATAAGCTTTGACTATATGTTTGAGATCATGAAAGGTGAATGGCATAGCCTGTTGGAATGTAGCCCCAACATTTTTAAAGTTGAAAGGGATCTTCCAATATGTGAATGTACCCCAAGGACATATAAATTTCATTTTTTGTTCATCCTTGGGTCAGATATGGATCTGGTTATAGCCAGAAAATCCATCGATAAATGAAAATATTTCACTTCTCGCACACTCATCGATAATTTGATCGATAAACAATGTGGGGAAGTTGTCTTTGGGACAAGATTTGTTTAGATCCAAAAAGTTCGTACAAATGTAGATGGTTCCTTTCTTTTTAGTCAACCGGAATGGGATTTGACATCCATTCAGTAAGAGGAACCAGATAGATGAAACCAACCTTGAGTGGTTTATCTACCTCTTCCTTAATCATTTTCTCCTTTCTCAGGTTAACCGATTGTAACTTATGTAGAAAAAGTTTCACATTTTCTTGTAAAATACCAAATGTAATATAATATGTAGAAACATGAATATTCAGTAGATATCAATGGAACAACAAAACATTGATAAGAGAAATACCAGAAATAACACATTTATTCAAAGAAAGAAATGTTCACTTGCCTCTTCGAGGTGGAAACCTCCAGCAGAGCAGAGCTCTATTATAATAATTCTCAAGAAAACATTTGTCATGCCTTCTTCTCTTATTTATACTAATTATATCTTCTAAAGAAAATTCTAGAGGAATATCTTTCTAGAAGTGGAAGCTTCTATTAGGTATTCTTACATTGACTTGTTCACAATTATTAAATAGGCCATACTAACTAATGTCAGCCTTTATTAAATGGAAAATATTTAGGACTTATTGAATAATGTCGGCCTTTATTACATGGAAAATATATTATTCTATTTTCATGAGGGGTTAGGTCTCTAACGTGCCCTCTCCATTGAAAAAGAGCCTTGTCCTCAAGGCTTAAGATGAGAAAACTACTGCAGAATTGTAGTTAGTTCCCAAGTGGCATATTCTGGTTGAGTATCCTTCCAGTGAACCAAAACTTCCTTGATGGTGCGTTGATGGAGGCGACACTCTTGTTGGTCCAAGATGGTTTGTGGCTAAAACCAAATAGAACCTTCTTCATCCAACTCTAGTTGGCTAGTCTAGGTGTGGCATTTGGTTCCAATCACTTTCTTCAGGCATGAGACATGAAAAACAAGATGTAGCTCGGAGTGACTAGGAAAAGACAAATGATAGGGCTATGGCCCCACACGTTTTAGAATAGTATAAGGACCAAGTTGATTAAGGTTGGTTGTCATTGATGTCAACCCTTGAAGAGAGACCCGTAGCACAAAGGATTAGGTAATGGAACCAATAGTGTTTGATGTAAATATGACTCATTATTGTTTTGTCATGGTTGATAAGAAGTAAATATGGATGAACTCCAAAGTGGTC
>JASDQU011312315.1:4108-18821 GCA_032191745.1 Picea mariana
CTTGGTGTTCCTCTTTATACACAAGAAACTTTATTAAAATACATAGGTGGATTACATTCGCATTTAAGGCATTCAATCCTTATGTTTAATCCGTCTAATCTTGATGAAGTATGTGTACAAGCAACTCATATTGAAGCAGGTGCAAGAAACATGAATTTCAGGGCAACAAAAGAAGATCCTCCTCCAACAGAAAACAAGAAAAGGTGGAAGGAGAAGAAAGCAGCTACAGTGAGAAAAGAAGAAGGAGAAATGCCTTCTTGTTCACATTGCGGGAAGAAAGGACATGATGATGCAAAGTGTTGGATATTGCATCCGGAATTGAAACCAGAATGGTTTAAGGTTCCAAAAGGAAAGCAAAAAGCCACATCCATCGTTCAAGATCTTGGATCAGATTCCGATGATGAAACAAAGGTAACAGTTGTGGGTTTGAAAGGTAAAGCTCTTGTTGGCAATAATTCTAGCATTGGTTCTTCATGTGCTTCTACTTCTGAAAAACATGTTGATTTAGAAGATGATAAAAGGAGTGAATTGTTTCATATAAGGGTTATCTCAAAACAAACTAAGATTGACACACTCATAGATAGTGGATCTCAAGTTAATCTAATTTCAGAAGAGATTGTTAAACAATTGGGATTGGAAACACAACCACATAAGAAGCCTTATCCGTTGGGATGGGTGTGCAAAGACAAAAGAATGCAAGTAACAAAACAATGCACTTTAAAGTTTGCAATAACATCTAAGTTCATAGATGAGGTTGAATTTGATGTGGTTCCATTAGACATCTGTGGGATTGTGTTGGGAAGCCCGTACTTATATGATAGAAAGGCAATCTTTTACAGGGAACAAAATCAGTATTGTCTGTTTAAGGAAGGAATCGAATACACTGTGCATTCTCATTCAATTAAAAGCAATAGATCTTTTGTAACTACAGGACAATTGAAAATGGTAGTTAACGCAAGCAAGAATTTGACACTTGTATCTGTGAAAACTAAGGAAGAAAGTAATCCTAAGCATGAAATGGAAGTGTCAATGCATCAAAACTCTATGACGAACATTGTTCCTGTCTGGAAGGAAAAGCATGATGTGGGTGCATTCTCTTTCACGTCTTTATATTCAGTCTTTTTTTTCAGCTTTCTACTGTTCAGCAGTGTATGGTTGATTACAGCAGTAGTGAATGAAGATGTGATAATTAATGGGATTAATGTACTCAGTAACATCAGTGCAATTATGATTATTGTTGTGATGAGACAAATGTACAGGTTCCAGGAAAAATGGATGAAAGATACAGGACAAGAAAGACGAATATGCTCTTGCTTGAATTCAGAATAAAAGGCTTTTGGAGGTCCAAAAGCTCTCCAATGGGGAGGAATGATGCAGGGGGTCATTCGTCATGAAAGTTACACTGATCCAAATAAAGAAGAAAATGGTACAATGCCAGTGAAATGGCAATGCATACATGGTTTTATTTAAGCTATTGGTTATGGTATATAAAATCAAAGCTTAGCTGTATAAGTTTTCAACACATCCAATGTATGACTAAACGGTTCATTGCAACGTCGACAGCATTTGCAACATGGAGTGCGCATTCAGTGACAGAGTAATTGCATGGAGTTATAACATTCCATAACTGTTTAGAGTTGGGTGCGTAGTTTGTTCACACGGTTAGTTGTAACATTGGGTGGTTGCAACATTTGGTGGATGGTTTATCTGGCAGTTATACCATTCGGTGTAACATTTGATTTGGCGGATCACATATTTGGTCAAGTTCTAATATGGTTCGATGAAATGGCGAGTATAACATTTGGTACAGCGTGTGCAACGTTTGTTGGGCGAGTCGAACTCATGATCCATTGTTTCAGCCAACAGTTGATTTGTTTTTTATCAAAAATCTCGCAGAGATGAATCCCACACGCCTAAGACGGGATTGAACCCTAGAATTGCACCTTTATAACCAAGGGTTTTGCCAGAGGACGGAGCGGAGGATGCAGCCAGAGGACGGAGGAGAAATTCATTTCAATTTGTCCAGCATTCCGTTTTGAACAACTGCCAGAGGACGCAGCCAAAGGACGGAGGAGAAATTCATTTCAATTTTTCCAGCATTTCGTTTTGAACAACTGCCAGAGGACGCAGACAGAGGACGGAGGAGAGATTCATTGCAATTTGTCCAACATTCCGTTTTGAACAACTGTTGAATTCATTTTACAGAGACGGGGAACAGAAGAAAGCGTTTTTGCTGTAAAATTCTTCCAATGTTGTGTTCTTTCTGAAGTTGACCATGCTCTGCATCAATTGGATTCTTTGTATTTTGAGGGCCATTTGGTAATTTTCAGAGAGGAGGTCTTGAAGGCTTCTGTACAACACACTGTTCTGTTGCCGAAGTTGATGTCCAGAAATATTTTGTACCATTTTAAAAGCCATTAATTGGATCGGTACCCATTGGAGAGGGACCCGGAGACGTAGCCCAGTGAAGGGGTTGAACTCCGTTATCAAACTCTTTTGTTCTTGTCTCGCATTTTCTGTTCCATATTCTCTTTCTATTGCTTTCAGTTTTGCAGATTTTAGCATTTAATAATCACATTAATGCCTTTAAATAATCAAATTGCAAACTAATGAGACGCATTCATAGCTGTTACATGCACATATGTTGAGATCCGACGGATCATTGAGGCATGGTTGTTGGACATCAAAAAATATTTCCAAATCTACAACTATTCCAGTAACATGAAGGTCAGAATGGCCATCTACAATATGAAGGGGAAGGCCAGCATTTGGTGGCAGGACCTGAAATTGGCCAGGGGCCTAAAGGAGAAACAGTTGGATTGGTCTGACTTCAAGAAGTATTTCAAGAAACAATACCTTTCTAAGAGATATTATGAAAGGAAGACGAAATAATTTTATGAGTTATGACTCGGACAAATGATGATGGAGGACCTTATAAATAAATTTCTGGAGCTACTAAGGTTCGTACCATACATCTGGGAGTATAAGGTAAAAATCCAACGATTCTTAAGCTATTTACCACAATCCTAAAGGGACAGAATTGAGTTTGACAACCCCAAATCCTTGAGTGAGGTATTCAAGAAAGCATGAATGTGTTATGACCAGTATAAACAACGGGTAGAGTTTCCCAAGACCTGGAAGGATAAGAAATAAGATGGAATGCACCAACGGAAGAAGGGATACCATCCAAATCCTTATCGGAATGCAACAAAAAGTTTCCCAAGGAAGGATTTTCACTCCAATCATCCGAACACGCAAGGTAGCGGTAAACCGGTAAACCTAGGAACGAATAAGTTTGGGGAAAACTCCCGCGAGCCATTAAAGTGTTGGGAGTGTGGAGAGCGTCATCTAAGGAGGAACTGTCCACGTTTAATTGCAGCAAACAGAACTATTATTCACAATTTGCAGGAAGCCTCGATAGTGGGTGACATGGGCAGAAGTCTGCATCGGATAAATGCATCCATAGATGGTCGACAAGATGACCACCAGTCCTCGATGGTAGAAATCGAAGGTAAAATCCATGACACTCGATTTTTTGTTTTAATCGACCCTGGAGCTATGTTAAGTTATATTACTCTCGATGTAGTAGAGTGGAATAAACTTAAAAAACAAAAGCATGCAAAATCTTGGCTTGTACAACTAGAAACAGGTACTAAAAGAAAAGTAATTAACGTTATTTCCGATCTTGAGTTCAACTTAGATGGTCAAAAGATAAGGACCAATCTGAACATCCTACCACCAGGATCTTATGATATGATTATCGGGATGGATTGGTTGGAACAACACAAAGAAGTACTAGACTATTATACAAATATACTTAGCTACAAAGATAATTTTGGCACTGTTAGAACAACCCAAGGCATACCAAAACCTGTGTCAGTCAGACAAGTTTCAACGATGTAATTCAAGAAATGTATTAGAAAGGGATGTCAAGTTTACGCCATCCAAGTAACGAATCTATTATAAAAAGAAGATAAGCCCAAGTTAGAAGACTTTGCTATCCTACATGAATTCAGAGACATGTTTGTTGATGAGATACCAGAATTGCCTCCTAGGAGAGAAATAGATTTATCCATAGACTTACTACCCGGATCAGCCCCTATCTCAAAAGCACCCTACCGAACGAGTCTACTAGAACTGACAGAATTAAAAATACAATTACAGGAATTGTTGGATAAAGAGTATATCAGACCAAGTGTCTCGCCATGGGGAGCACCAGTCCTCTTTATGAAAAAGAAAGATGGTACTCTAAGACTATGTATCGATTATAGACAACTGAACAAAGTGACCATTAAGAACAAATACCCCTTACCCAGGATAAATGATATGTTCGATCAAGTTGGTGGGGCCAAGATCTTCTCAAAATTGGATTTACGATCCAGATATCATCAAGTTAGGATAAAGGACCAGGACATAAACAAAACAGCTTTTTGAACAAGATACAGACACTATGAGTTTGTAGTCATACCTTTTGAACTCACTAATGCACTAGACACATTTATGTGCTTGATGAACAACATTTTCAGCCAGTACTTAGACAAGTTCGTAGTAGTATTTATCGACAATATTCTAGTCTATTCTAAAACAGAGGAGGAACATGATGAACACTTACGAATAGTTATGCAAACACTAAGGAAACACAAACTATGCACAAAATTTGACAAATGTGACTTTTATCAAAGAGAAATACAATATTTAGGACATGTCATTTCCTCGAAAGGTATTTTCGTAGACGCAGAAAAGATAAGAGCCATTATGGAATGGCCAGTACCTAAGGATGTGGCAGATATCTGGTCATTCATTGGAATCACCAGATATTATCGCAGATTTATAGAAGGGTTCTCCAAGATAGCCTACCCTATCACGTCATTACAAAATAAAGGGACCAAGTTTAACTGGTTGCAAAAGTGTCAAGACAGTTTTAACAAGCGAAAATAATTATTGACATCAGCGCCCATTTTGAAGGTAGCAAACCCAGATAAAGACTTCACAGTATGCGTTGATGCAAGTAAAGAGGGACTAGGTGGTGTTCTAACTCAGGAAGAGCACGTGATTTGTTATGAGTCCCAGAAATTAAAGGAACACGAGTGAAATTATGTCACTCATGACTTAGAATTGGCAGTAGTAATACATGCCTTAAAAATGTGGCGACACTATATAATGGACAGAAAATTCTTACTATTGATGGATAATAGCGGAGTGAAATATCTGTTTACCCAACCAGACCTTAATGCAAGACAAGAAAGGTGGCTAGCCTTCTTGAGCGAATTCGACTTCGAGGTCAAACATATCAAGGGTAAGGAAAATAAAGTAGCAGATGCTTTAAGCCACAGAATCCATGGGTTATTTGAGATAAATATCATCAGGGAAGAAAGTGATCTGGAACAAAGAATAAGAATGACAAGTGTTAATGAAGGAAATTACACTAAGATGATGGCAGAATTTCAAAATAATATAGTAAACTCAGATAAACCAGATATAAGTATCGACAAGAAGGGACTATTAATATTTAAAAACAAACTTTACATACCAGATTCAACAGAGCTAAAATTAACTATTTTAGATGAAGTGCATAAGAAACCGTATTCTGGCCATCCAGGCTACCAGAAAACAATAACAACACTCAGAAAACTATTTTACTGGCCTGATATGAAGGGAGAAACAACAGAATACTTGGCTAGGTGCCAAGATTGTCAGTAGGTTAAGGCTGAACACTAGCATCCAGCCGGCCTATTATAGCCATTACTAGTACCATAATGGAAATGGGAGACCATATCATTGGACTTTATAACAGGTTTGCCTAAAACTCAGAAACATAATGATTCAATCATGGATGTAATCGATAAACTCAATAAGTTTTCACACTTTATTCTTGTAAAGTCTACTTTTAAAGCTATTAACATTGCTGAAATATTCATGAAAGAAATTTTTAGACTGCATGGTATTCCTAAAATGGTGATTTCAGATAGAGACGTAAAATTCACATCCGCTTTTTGGAAGGAATTGTTGCAGGGCTAAATACTAATTTGAATTTCAGTACGAGTTATCATCCACAAATAGATGGACAGACCAAAAGGACAAACCAAATAATAGAGGATATGCTCCACATGTATGTAAGAACAAAACCGAACAAGTGGGAAGACTACCTACACTTGGTAGAATTTGCATATAACAATGGGTACCAAACTTCGACTAAGTTGAGCCCTTTTGAAATACTGTATGGCAGAAAGCGTACAACTCCAATTAGTTGGGATAACCCGGCTGACAGACTCATGGTTGCACCAGAGATTGTTCAAGAAATGGATAACATGGTAAAAGGGGTACAACAAAACTTGAAAGAAGCACAGGACAGACAGAAGAGCTATGCCGATCAGAAAAGAAGACACTTGGAATTTCAAGTGGGAGACCATGTTTATTTGAAGGTCAAATCCTGAAAAAGCTCGCTGAAGTTGGAGAACTGTGCCATCTTGGCACAGTNTTGAAGGTCAAATCCTGAAAAAGCTCGCTGAAGTTGGAGAACTGTGCCAAGATGGCACCCAGGTTTTGTGGGGCCTTCGAGATACTAGCTCGAATTGGACCCATAGCATATCAACTTGCAATCCCAACTAATCTAAGAATTCATAATGTATTTCATGTTTCTTTGTTGAAAAAGTATATTCATGACCCTACTCATATGATTGACTGGAACTTGGTGCATATGGAACTCGAAGGTGAGTTCCAGGTGCAACCCCTGCACATTATGGACCAAAGAGAAATAGCACTTTGGAACAGAGCCGTCACTCAAGTAAAGGTGCAATGGAAGCACTTTAGTCCTAAGGAGGCCACTTGGGAATTGGAGGGAGATTTGTGGAAATCTCATCCAATCCTGTTCCAGGAAAGGAACGAACATTGAGAACAGTGTTTTACTGAAGGGGGAAAGGATGTGACATCCCCCAAAAATAAAATAATTTTTTTTGTGTGTGATGGAAATTTATTTCTGTTTTTGGCAAATTTGAATCTGGAAAATTTTTGCCATTTATGGCAATTCCGAATTCCGAATTTTATAATTGTATTTAATTATTGTGACTGTTGGGCAGAGATCTGTTTGGACTCAACTAAATATTTGACTATGAAACTTGTATCACAACAGAATATTTATATTAACTACAGGAGGACAAATGGAACAGCCATGTTAAAAATCAGCTGATCATGACTCCATGAGTAGGGAACAAGTTGGAACTGCCTCTGGGATGATTATTACAAGTGGAAAATCAGAGATTTGGCCACTGGAAGCCCCTGAAAATCAGGGATTAAGAAAGCTGCGAAAATCCCCAAAGGAGGGAAAAAGACCTGGGAAAAATTGATAAATAGCATATGCAAGGAGGCAGGACGCTGCCAAATATGCTGGGAAAAGATTTTTGAGCTCTCTTGCTGTTATGAACATTGTGGATTGAGTGTGAGGCAAGATGAGACTGCTGAAACAGAATTGCCTTGTTGTTATGAACACTATTGAGTAAGTGTGAGGCAAGAGGATAATTGTTGGAATTGAAGGACATTTATGAAGAGGAGTTTCCAAGTTCACCCTCATGGATTCATGGTCAGGCTAGGGGGTGAATCGGGCAAGTGACATTGGCTTCCCTATTCTACGGTTGGGGGGAACGTGGTTGTTCCCTTTGTCTTCCCGCGGAATTGGATTAAGATATGTTGATCTACTCCTCTCTATTTTTGAATGGCTATGTTTGATTGATGTCATATATCTGTTGAGTGATTATATCTAATTTGCAGTAATGTAAACTATTTGAATGATCATATCTATTAGTTGTGAGGAATATATGTGAATGAAATTTGTATTTATATATATTCGTAATACGTCTGCTGGAATGTTCACATCTGACTATTGAAAGATATATATTTGTTGCAGAAGATAAAATAATTTCTTGGATATAATCCGTCTGTTGTTGCGAAGTTTGAAATTATACATCCCAACATTGGAATTGTCCCTCCTGTAAGTAAAACGATAGGCAGAAGAACCTATAATTTTGTTATATACGTAAATAGGAAAAGGGGGCGATTCATGTCAGTGGGGCAAATCCTTTCTATAGTCAAAGACCCAGAAAGCCAAATATAGATCCCACGGAACACCGGTATTTAATCACCAAACTCTTATGGAAGTGAAATTTCATTTATGATGCACAGATCTAGTATTGTTGGTGTCTAATACACTGATTGAAGGAGACTCTAAGTGATTATAATAGAAATTACTTTTTAGAGAAAATCTTTTGTCCTATTGTACACTTTTGTAGATTATATGCATATAAACTCATAAGTTTAGATTTGCAGAATTCTGTTGGGTAAGAGGATATTGAATCCTTCTACACCTATTGTTTCACAGAATGAAAGTAAGAATACCAGTACAGGGAAAAATCTTAGAATTATGAAAATAATGTGAATTTCGGCATTCAGGACTTGCTGGTTACATTTATGCGAAGTTCCCTTGCTTTTCCAAACCCCGAAACCCTGAATCCTGAAATCATGAGGTGTTGGTCCCACATCCTTCCACTTTTCGCATTTTCGGAAGTTGTTGTGTGTTGTTGTTTGGTATTTGAAACCCCGAAACCCTGAACCCAGGAATCCTGAAATGTTAGTTCCACGTTCCTTTTCGCAATTTCGGGAATTGTTTGTGTTTGATGTTTTGTCTTTTGAATTCGCGGGATTCTGAACCCCGAAATCCCGAAGTGCTCAGCATTTTTTTTTCTCATTTCAAAAGTTTGTTTATGTTGATTCTTGGGCACCGAAACTCTCGAACCCCGAAACCCTGAAATGCGGGGCTCACCTTTCCTTTTTCGCATTTCGGAAGTTTGCATATGTTGTTGTTTGGGTACTTGAACTCACGAAGTCCTGAACCCTGAAACCCCGAAATGCGGGCCTCACCTTTCCTTTTTCGCATTTCGGAAGTTTGTTTATGTTGATGTTGGACACTGGAACTCGCGAAGTTCCGAACCCCAAAATCCTGAAATGCGGGTCTCACTTTTCTTTTTTCGCATTTCGGAAGTTCGTATATCTTGAAGTTTGGGGCACTTGAACTCACGAAGTCCCGAACCCCGAAACCCCGAAGCGCTAGTGCAACCTTCCCTTTGTATCGCATTTCGGAGGTTTGTATTTGTTGATGTTTGGCTTCTGTACTCGCAAAATCCCGAACTTCGAAATCCCGACATGCTGGTCATTGTTCGCGATTTCAGGAGTTGTTGTGTGTTGATGTTAGCTGTTGTACTCGTGAAATCCTGAACTCCGAAATCCCAAAACGTTGGTCACTTTTCACGATTTCGGGAGTTGTTGTGTGTTGATGTTAGTTGTTGTACTCGCGAAATCCTGAACTCCGAAATCCTGACATGCTGGTCACTATTCCCGATTTCGGGAGTTGTTGTGTGTTGATGTTAGCTGTTGTATTCGCGAAATCCCGAACTCCAAAATCCTGAAATGCTAGTCACTTTTCGCGATTTTGGGAGTTGTTGTGTGTTGATGTTAGCTGTTGTATTAGCGAAATCCCGAACTCTGAAATATCGAAATGCTGGTCACTTTTCGCAATTTCGGGAATTGTTGTGCGTTGATGTTGGCTGTTATACTCGCGAAATCCCAAACTCCAAAATCTCGACATGCTGGTCACTTTTCACGATTTTGGGAGTTGTTGCGTGTTGATGTTAGTTGTTGTACTCGCGAAATCCTGACATGTTGGTCACTATTCACGATTTCGGGAGTTGTTGTGTGTTGATGTTAGTTGTTGTATTCACGAAATCCCAAACTCTGAAATCGTGAAATGCTGGACACTTTTCACGATTTCGGGAGTTGTTGTGTGTTGATGTTAGCTCTTATATTCACGAAATCTAGAACTCTGAAATCCCGAAATGCTGGTCACTTTTCGTGATTTTGGGAATTGTTGTGCATTGATTTTGGCTGTTGCACTCACGAAATCCCGACATGCTGGTCACTTTTCGCGATTTCAAGAGTTGTTGTGTGTTGATTGGAGAATCTTCCTCCTGATTAGAGGTATGGAAGTAACATACCTATTTACAAGTCGTTCGTATAGTTAAATCTGTGTTGGTGTTATAGACATCATCAAATAAGAAAATATTGGTAATTTTTACAAGACTTTAAATAACATTGAAGGGAGGAGTATACACTTATTGTATCGTCGAGTAGGAAGTTTTAAGTTGCATAGTAAAGACAATCAACAATAGTAAGGTCTCTAACAAACTTTCAGACTCAAGCTTTATAATAGAAGACTTAATTGTTTGAATCTCGAAACTATGTAAGGATAATTGTACAAACAATTTTTATTTTTTTTTGTGATAGTTTTTGGGGTACATTACATAGACACAGGGGAAATTGTAGAACGAACACCATCAAAAGTGGTCCACCTACCTGCAACAATTCCATATCAACATCAATTATAAGACAAGGATCTCAAATCATGTCGATGACTGCCTTAGTCGACCTCCCATGGATGCCCTCAACACTGTGCTCCATTCCTGTGGACACGAGGCATCTAAGTGGCCCCAACTTTATCAGCAAGATCCAAACTTCTCCCCCACCTATCAGCTCTTAGGTACAAGCGCGACTCTCACCGATTTTCACATTCAGGACAAACTATTATGCCATATGGGTCATCTCCATGTTCCTACAAGTGAGCGTGCAAAACTGATTTTGGAAGCTCACTACAGTCGGATGGCAAGACATTTTAGCATGGAGAAAATTGTGGTCATTCTTCAGAAACATTTTTATTGGCCAAAAATACAACATGATGTCAGCAAGTATATCAGATCTTTCATTGCGTGTTCCATTGCCAAGCTAAACATCAAGAAGAATGGCTTATACACCCCTCTTCCTACTTCCGATAATCCTTGAGAATCCATCTCAATGGATTACATGTCTGGCCTTCCATCTACCAAACAAGGCAATGGCTATGTATTTGTGTTCGTTGATCGGTTTTCGAAGATGGCCATCCTTACAGTGTGCAAGAAGAATATCACAATGGTAGTTACTTCCAAGCTCTTCTTCGAACAAGTGTGGGTCCATTTTGGGATACCACAGACCATCATCTTCGACCGTCACAACAAGTTCCTCAACACATTTTGGTCAAGTCCCTGGTCACTGTTGGACACCAAGCTCACTAAATCCACTTATTTCCACCACCAAACAGACAACCAAACAGAGATCGTCAATCAGATGATTGTGCACATCCTGTGCATGTACAACTCTTAGCGTCCGCGTACATGGGATGAGAGTCTCCACTATGTTCAACACAGTTACAACATGGCTCTCCATAGCTCCACCGACCATAGCCCATTTCAGGTGGGGCTGGGATTCCAACCCTTGGTTCCCATTGATGTTGCACTACCTCTTGCCACCACACAGACAGACTCTTCTCATGTTCAGTCTGAGACTGACAAAGCCACCAGATTCATTGAGTAGATTCAACACATCCGACAAGAGGTCTAGGAGAGTTTGCAGAAATCCAATGCCAAGTACAAGCAACGCCATGATCAACAAAGATTACCACACTAGTTTCAGGTTGGAGACAAAGTCTGGCTATATTTACAGAAGGAGCATCTCAGAGGGCCCCATCGGAAGCTCAGAACACTTCTCTATGGGCCTTACACTATCACCAAGTTTGTGGGTAGCAATGTTTTTGAGCTCAATACTCCACCCTTCCTTGACCTGCACCCAGTGTTCAATGTGGACCTCCTTCGGCCATATTTTCCATCATTATTGGACACCTGAGAGATCGCAGAACAACTGACACCAACAGATTTAAACCCTGACTACATGGAACAAGCATCCACTAGTCAAATAGTGGACACACAGGTCAAGGGCACTCGCCAGCAGAGGATCCATCTTTATCGGGTTGTCAAGGCACAACAACTCCTCCACCAAAGCAAGGGGCTCACCCAGGGCCAAATCGAGCAGAATTTTCCTCACTTGATGGGGGAAATCAATGCAATGGAGACCATTGCTTCGTAAGGGGGGAGGATTTATCCAGGTGGGTATTGGTGGCCACCCACCTATTCCAACTAGCTCCTCTTGTCTGTTTTTAGTTCAACACGTTCTTCTGTACTTCTTTGTAATTGTGGGTTCTACACTTCTGGAGTTTTATGAAGCCCCACACATCTTCAAGGTGGATACAGGTGGCCTCTCACCTAATCCAACTAGCCTATTTTTTATGTTTTCATGTTAGCACATCTTGTTGTAGTTCCAATGTCGTTTTGGAGCCCTAAACAATGTTTTTTTTGGCTCACCACAATCAAACTTAAGACATAGTCAAAGTTTGATGGTGTAATGTGTAGTTCTCTAAAAGGCTTTTCCAACGAGCTATCACGTGCCTAAAACAAAGGTCGTATGCAAAATTTATGACCTCGAGAAGTTGAGGTATCAACTTACCCATAGGGGGGCGCACGAATTTTGGTGTTTCACCTTCGAGGGTTAGGTTTTTGGATGTCTAGGGTTTTCGCATTCATGAGTAATATCAAAAATGTCTTTGGAGCCTCATTGTAATTATTTTCTTCTCAGACAGATGCACGCAGAAGCCACATCTCTTCTCAGAGATAACTACCACCATTCGAGCAAGTGTTGCAGAATGCCACATCTCTTCTCACAGATAACTACCACCATTTGAGCAAGTGTTTCAGTTCTGCAGTTTTACAGTTTCAACGTATTTCATTTATTCAATAGAAGATATTGTTGTTTTTCATATCTGTGTGTTTATTGTATTCAGTCTGTTAATCAATTCGTTCCGCTCCTAAATCTGGATCAATTTCTCACTAGATTTCACCATAAATTAACTCAAAATTGGAAATTTCCTTCAAAACGTGCCTTTCCGAATACTTAAGGGAGAGAACAAAATAATAACCACAAGATCTTTGACTGCAAATATTATATTGTAAATTTATATATTTTTGACAAAATTACCATAAAGAAATAAGCGTTCATTGCATAGAAACCCTAAGCAGAAAATTATCTTCGATAGGCCGAATATTTTTCCAGGAAATCAAGGCCGCAGATAATATATTTAACAAGATCTTTTATGGAAACTCACACTATGCAAAAATGTCTTTCTGGCAGAAAAATGTTGCAAAAAAAATTCTCTCTGAAAACCAACCCCAAGCAGGACAAAAGCTTCTTTCTTCGTTATAAAATTTAGCAAAACAAAAGCTTTTTTCCGTCGAGAAAATATTTCAGCAAAGCTCTTCGTATGGGAGCCAAAGTTCAACCCTACCCCCTGGCAGTCTTGATGTGAATGACGTGCCAAGGGACCAGAAGACGTTTGAATATTACGATGAAGGGTTCGACGAGGGAGACGGGGGCGACAGCGGTGGGAACGACAGGTGGCCGAGACAGGAAACACTCACACTCTGATATTAACACGGGGAATTGACTAGGAGATTATGCCTTGGAAGCCTGCAGTGACGCCACGTCTGCCCCGCAAGTTGCTTGGTTATCTCTGCCTAATCGGAGTGTGAATTGATGAAGGTCGCTTCTTCATCAAAATTGCAGGTTGTTGTCTTCCTTATGATGCAAGATTTCCTTCATAACGCGTTCAGGGATTAACCCTTCTCTCCCAACGGCTCTCACAATCCCACAGGCACTAACTTGAAAATAGAAGGAATGGAATGGAAACGGGCTGCTCTCAGACGAGGCAATACCTAGAGGCCATCAAAACAAAGTCACACTGCGTTTTATTAAATCAATTGAAGAGTAAATTATATAGAATGATATTCAGTTTAGACTGTTCCATTAGACGATTGAAATCATTATTTAAATTTAGAGAAGTCTTCATTATTAACTAATCTTCATTATTTCTAAATCAAATAACATAGATTATTTCTAAATCAAATAACATAGATCATTGAAATCATTATTCACTTTAGAGAAGTCTCCATTATTAATTAATCTCCATTATTTGTAAATCAAATAACATAATAGTACATAAATTTTCAACGTAAAAGAGTTAAATCAATAACAACCTTTCAGAATGAGATCTAACCGGAAGCATGTAACAGGAGGCTGGTCTCACAACTATGATCCCTGGACACAACAATTGAGTGGTTTGTGTGTTTTCTATTGATGTTAACACGGATCTGACCAGGCTATGCATGATATAATTGATTTATACATGGAATTAAAAGAAAGATGTGGAAAGCAAACAACCGTCCAAGTTCGGCCCAGCAAGGCAATACAAAAGTACACCTTCATGGTTTGTGTGTTTTCTATTCATGTTAACAGGGGATGTGACATTGCAGTGCATGATGTAATTGATTTATACATGAAATTGAATGAAAGATGTGGAAAGGAAACAACCTTCCCCGCAGCAGGGCAATACAAAAGGAAACAACCTTCCGGTGGTTGTGCGTTTTCTATTCATGTTCACAGGGATGTGACATTGGTGTGCATGATGTAATTGATTTAGAAATGGAATTGAATGAAAGATGTCGAAAGGAAACAAACCTTGGGCCCCGCCAGGCAGTACAAAACTGTGAAGCATCCTTGGTTGGTTTGACTAGTAGTTGTTCACACAAATGCACTATGGTTGGTTTCTTTGTGTGCGGACAGTTGTAACCGTGAGGGACTATGGTGAATCCCGTCCATACAGGTTCTGTAGCATTCGGTTCTCTTCCCATCTAGGCAGTTAAGCTTGAAATACCTCTGGCCGAGTGATTATTTTTCCTCGAAGGACAGTAAT
>JASDQU011312317.1:0-11487 GCA_032191745.1 Picea mariana
TACACATACCTCTATAAGTTGGAAACTATCTTCCCAACACCAAAATATCTTACAACCTTGGAGGTGTGAGCCTCTCTGATAAGCTACAATTGTTCACCTTTAGGAATACAAAGTTTGTTGAGCTTATAGAGTAGACCATTATGGAAATGATAGTCAAACTTTATGTCACCTTCTTCTATATGAATTTGGCCCTGTAGCTATTGAAAAACCTCCTTGAAGTCCTCATATTCTATATATGCCTCTCTGTATGCATCATGGGTAAAATGATCCATGTGCATCAGAGTTCCCAAAGTTGTAATATTGGATGTGGGTGGCCTTGAAAGCATGTATTCTGACCTTTTTTTGTGACCCTTATTTTACTTTATGACTAATTGAAACTACTGTAAGAACCTCATCCATTGGTAGTTCCTGGTTTGTTGTAACTTACTCTGGGCCTACAAATACTGGAGCGGCTGGTGATCTATGTGGATGATGTTCTCCTTTCCCATTAGACAATGCTTCCACTTTTTAACAACTTGTACCAAGGCATAGAGTTCCTTGTCATAGGTAGTGTATTTGAGAACCACCCCATGAAATACTTCAAAATGATAGCAGACATGCCTTCCTCCCTGCATCAAGGTTGCTCCCATGGCATACCCACTTGCATCTATCTCCACTTCGAAGGGATTTTGCAAGTTTGTTAGCACGAGCAAATTTTTAATAACAAATAAAAAAATGTATTTTATTGACTTTTTGTAATTCATAAATTAATATATGTGATCTTTTTGGATCTAATTGAGGTCAGATTTTTAATATTTATTTTTTGTAATTCATAAATTAGTATATGTAATCTTTTTTAATCTCATTGAGGTCATATTTTTAATAACAACTTGTATTGCATCATAACATTGAACAAAGTTTATATTCTTTATACTTATAGAATTTGGGCATCTCATCAAAGGCCTTATGTTGATTGTGAAGTTTGGGTGAAAACCATGAAACTAATCATAAAGAGCCTAGCTAAAGCAAATCACACAAAGCTTTCAAGAGAGAGAGAGAGAGAGAGAGAGAGAGAGAGAGAGAGAGAGAGAGAGAATGAATGAAATCTATTAATCACACTAACTAATCATGCCGAATGAGTAATACACATGCATATATGTATTCCAAGAGAAGAAATGCACTTATATTAGGAGTACATGTGCCATAGTAGTGGTATAAAAGATATTTGGACACTAACTCACAAAAAATGGATCTAACTGCTAGCTAGTTTTAGTTATCTGTCAAAGAAATCACCAGTTAATTGAGTTCACATGTTCGGAAGAGAGAGAAAGGTGTGCWTGCATGAGATATGTGACCTCCTTCTCTTAAGCATGAAAAAAACAACTACTACATGAGAGAAAAACAATTGTTGCATGCATGAGTTACCTCCACTAGTTTAACTGAACTCTTCACTAGTCTAACTGAACTCCTAATTGAAGTCAAAATGAATTGAAAATGAGCCTTACGTTTTAGGAAATATCCTAAAAAATAGCCTAAAAAATAGGACACCCTCTCGATGACTAGAAATCCTTAAAAAATATAAAACCCCTAAAAAAAAGGAAAATTAATTACTAGGTGATTGTGTAAGTGTGTAATATCTCCAACATTGATTCTTCCCCCACTGGAAACTCTTACTTCTTGTTGTTATTGTGTGGAGTGGTGAAACTATTGCTCAAAAGGAAGCTATGAACTTTAATAAGTACTATTCTGCCCCAAAAAAGCTCTTAAAATATGTGCAATTTGTAGGAACTGGCCATTTCATCACGACCTCCATCTTGGAAGGATCTATCTTGAGGCCACCTCCACCGATTACATACCCCATATACACCAAAGACTTCTAAGAAAACTCACATTTATTGATATTAGCTAGCAACATGTGCTTCCTCAGGGTCTCTAACACCTTCATAAGATGTGAGTTGCGCTCCTCCCAGGTAGCACTATAAACCAATATATCATCAAAATAGAGAATAACAAATGAATCTAGATAAGGGTGTGGAACATCATTCATTAGTCTCATAAATATTGTTGGTGTGTTGCATAAACCGAATGGAATAACCAACCACTAATACAAACCTTTCCTTGTATTGAATGCAGTCTTTAAGGTATCTTCTTCTTTGACTCATACCTGGTGATATCCTGATTTCAAATCCAACTAAGTGAAGTAATTGACATGCTACAACTGGTCCAACAGATCATTGATCCTAGGCAGAGGGTACCAATTATTAAATGTAATCTTGTTCAATGCCCTGTAATCGATACACATTCTCTAAGTCCCATCCTTCTTGAGCACAATTATGATGGGTAACACAAAAGGTGTGGTACTTGGTTGAATCACACCCTACTCCAACAACTTCTTATTTACTTCATTTTCTTAAAAAATGGACTGTCTATACAACCCAATATTCAACAATAGGGAATCTAGAAATATTTGTAATTCATGTTCCACATTCCTCTTGGGTGGTATCCCTTTAGGCTCCTAGAACACTCCTTTGTATTCCTATAACAACTCCTCCAACTGATATTTTTTCTCTTTAGTACAGCCCTCCAGGGATGCCTTTAATCTTATTGACTCATCATCAAACTAATTTTCTATTAAGAAAAATAAAACATATTTCTTGTTAGAACTGATCAATTTCTTAGCTTGATTGGCACTTTGTTGGGTGCATACCCTACTACTTAATTTATAAATATGTGCATACCCTACTACTATATAATTATAATTACGTATTATTTATTTGTATGGATCAAAGAGGGTGTATACATATATGTGATGGTTGAAGTTTCATTAGTGCATATTAACTCTTCTACTCTATGTCAAACCCTTAATGACTTCATCATGTGAAAATAATGGTGTATTAGAACTTCAAAACTCATCATGTCACCTTCTCACTCAAATAATGCTTATTATTTATCTTTTGTGCTTAATATTTATTGACCCAACCCCTCACATGTAGCCTTTGATTGAGCTCTAGCACACCAATGTTCTAGCCATTTTTCTCAATCTAAGGGGCCAATGCAACAAGGAAATCAACATATGACTTGGAATGCCACCTTAACAATAACTCACAATTTCATKTCAATGACACATTATAGCTTAKAGGATTAGTGTGACTAACTAGTTGAGTGTTCAAAATTGAGCAAGTAAATCTAAGAAACACACTAGCCAGTGATAAATTTTTACCAAGTCTACACACAACCAAGATAACTAGATTTTAGAGAGCAAGGTAACAATCATCCTTGTTTGTTGTTCACAAAGTTAATCATTAAAGACTACCTTTGCTAATTATTTAATAATTTAATCATGTATACATATATATCATGTATACTTATAAATACTATAAAATAAGTGATTGATCAATTTACAACATCACAAAAAAAAACATAAGAAGAAAATCAAGTACAAAATTAAAATTTCCATATTGTATATATATTCATACAAGCTTGTTGGACTAAATCTCATAAATTCCTCAAATCCTTAATTTATGTTAATGGTATTTGTAGTATAGAAAAAAGTAAAGAGTAGCATAGTTTGTAGTATAGACCTATTGGATGGAATGTCCTAAAGGAAAGGAATATTGGGAGGGGACCTCTATTGAAATGTGAGCTTGTGCAAGTGATAAAATTTGTAAGGAAGAATAAATGTCTTCAAGGTGTTTTTGTGACCATGAGATACATAAGTTATAACCTATATATTCATTTGGGTAGGGAACCCATGAACATGGGTTTTGGGTTTTGAGGTAAGATGAAATGCTACATGTTTTGGGGATGATTTAGGGTTGAATTGTTTTTAATGATGTTTAAAGTAGGATGAAGAGTGAGATGTGGGCTTGATGCTTGTAGTGTTATTTTCTTATAACAATTTGAAGCATGTGGGGACAATTTTATAGAAAAGGAAGGATTTTTTTCCCAGAAGAAAAATTCTCATTATATTAAGATATATAATCAGTACACATAGTCATGTTCACATTACATAAGCATCATGCCTCTTACCATCACTACCGTCACTTCTACAAAACATAACTCATAACCAAAAGGATTCCATCTACCCAAAATCCACCCCATGAGCCACCAATGTGGCTGCATKATTAAAACAACTATCATAACAATCTGATAGGCCATCAAGTCCAAAACTTATGTAAAATAAGTTCCAAAATACATACAAACTYCATAACTTCAAATAGTTCTCAAAACACTAAGACCAAAATAGAAAAAAAACTAGATCATATTGATAAACATTTTTGTCCCTTCTTGACCATCCATACACTGATTGTATGCAATGGCTCCAGTGGGCTCMGATAGTGATTTTTTGGATAAAATATCTGCAACCTGATTTTATTCTCTRTAAACATGGGTGAAGGTAAYGAYAGAAAAAAAATTAATGAGGTCCTTTACCCAATCTTTCCAACATTCTATAGAAATAGCMTGCAACGATCCAATATTATTGAGCCAATCGMTAATGATTTTGGAATCCCCTATGACATGGATATCTGTGATKGATAATCTTTGTGCCATGGTAAGAAGCGCCCATGCATCCATAATCTCTGCTCTAGTATTTGTGCCACCACTGCAATTTAGTGTCCACCTGTATTCCATATGATCATTAAGCTTAATAACACCCCCTGCTCCACTAAGTTCCCCATGCCTCTGTGCTGCGCCATCAAACCATCCAATAGTTTTGTGTTGAGGCAGAGGATTGATGAAGCTCCGAGTAGACTTCTACACTTTCTGCGAGCTATAACAAGCAAAGTCTGTAATAGTTACCATAAAAACATTTTCCGTGGAGGGAGAATTGAATTCAAATATAGACAAATTCCTTTCTTTCCAAATGTTCCAACATATAAAAAAAGGAAGAGTACGAAAAATAAATTGTCTATTAGCCCAGGTTCCAAAACATCACTAAGAGTGGTACCCTTCCACCCAACAGTCAGCTTGTAGAAATCTAAAATACTATCCCAAATATAAAGAGTGAATGAACAACCACTGAATAAATGGAGTGTTGATTCTTCATTGTCTTTACAAAGATAACACATACCTGGACCGTGCCAACCACGCTTGTGCAAATTGTTCCATGTTATATGTTTGTCTTTGATGAGCAACCAAGTAAACAATTTAGTCTTTAGGGGACAATCTCAGGTCCATAGGTTTTTCTTCACATCCCCATAAATATTCTCCCAAAACTCAGCTGATAAGGCATTATAAAGTTCTTTGTGGTTAAATGACCAGTGCCATCGCCCCCCGTCCATCTTAACTCATCCTAACATCTTTTGTGAGATATACCAAATTCTACCAAGCTTTGTCTATAAAGATCCCATTCACCAACCAGATCTCCCACCAAACCTAGATCTTTGCTATCGAGCCATTTGGAACAGATAGAACCTTGGACCGACTCCTTTCTATCTTGATAAATAAAATGAACATGTTTAGAATATAACAATGATATCAGCTCAGGAGATAGAAAGGATCTCTTACCCAAGCCCAAAATTTCATGCTTACCCACTGTGATGGAAGAACCCGCCCCTAGTTTCCAAGCCAACCAATGTAACAACAATGGTAAAGCGTTCACTAAGTTTCTCCAAGTTGATGATCCAGTTGGGAATGAAGGATCGACTGTGCGCAGCCAAGAAACAACAGATAAGTGCGACAAATATTTATCCTTCAAGACCCAATGCCAAATACTCAGATACATCAAACCACGCCAAAGAGATTTAACAGTTAAAGCTCTTGAAAAATAGAAGATATTCATGATCCCCCATCCTCCAAACTTTGTTGGTCGAGCTATAGTATCCCACTTTCATAAGTGGAAAGAAGAATGTGTTTTTGCCCTTGTCCATAAGTAGGAAAAAACCAACTTGCGTATCTGATTCAAAATTGAGAATGGTATATGAGCCATGGCCAACCAGTATATCRCCTGTCTTTCCAGCATAGCCTTGATAAAAAAKAATCTACCTCCCATCGACATAAATCGATTGCACCAATGTCTGATTCTAATCTCATATTTCTAAGTCAACCAAAGCCAATCTGTCTCCTTATATCGACCTATCTTTAGGAAAATGCCTAGATAATTAAACCCTGCTTCAAGACTCATAACGCCAAAGTGAAACAAGGCATTCAAGTTATCAAGAAATACTTGTGAAGAACCATAATGATGGAAAATTGACTTATTAACATTGATATCCAGCCCAGAGGCACCACAAAAGGAATATAAAAGGGAATGAATCTCCTGGCATTTTGTGAGGGATGCATTAGACATTATAAGCACATCGTCCACAAACATGATATGTAAAATTCTAATCAATCGTGAGACTTTAATACCTGTCAAATTCCATTCTAATAGATTTATACTCAAGGAAAGGCTCAAACCCTCCATCACCATTATAAATAAAAGTGGAGATAAGGGGCATCCCTGGCGCAAACCCCTCTCACTGCTAAATAAATTTGTAGGCTCATCATTTATCAAGATAGAAAAAGTAGCATAATTCATTGTTCCCATAATCCATTTAGTCATAAGATGACCAAAACCACAGTGAAGAAGCATCAATCTAATATAATCCCAATTTTTATAGTCATATGCCTTCTTTAGGTCCAATTTTAAGATGACTGCCTGTAAATTCTTATCTTTTATGTTGTGCAGGAACTCTTGTGTCATTTCAATGGAATCGGGGATCTAAAGTCCCTTTAAAAACCCCAATTGGGCATCCGACAAGGATTGAGAAAGAATTGGCTGAATCCTCCTTGCAATATTTTTTGTAATAATCTTATACACAAGATTACACAGAGAAATAGGCTGAAATCCTGAAAGGATGATGGATGATTAGATTTTGGAATAAGTGAAAGGAAGGTGGAATTTATCGTCCTGATAACTTCACCAAGGATTCTAGTGTCCTCAACCATCGTCATAAGATCAGGTCCCATCAAATCAAAAAAGAAAAAGAAGAGTCAACTGTCCAACCATCTGGACCAGGGCTCTTTTCTTTAGCAAATCCTTTTAGAACAATTGATAACTATTCCAAGGATACAACCTACTCTAGAGAAGGGAGTTCCTCCTCTAATACCAGCTTTGGATACAATTTGATAGTCTCAAGCTGAGCCTAGATAATAGTCTGCCCCAGATCCTTAAAAAAGGATTTGAAGTAAGAGGATGCTTCATTCTTTATGGATTCCTGACCAGAGTGTACTCTTCCTGAATCATCCGTAATATCCCAGAGATATCTTTTGTTTCTCTTGTAGCTCGCGAATCTATGCAAAAACTTAGTATTTTTGTCACCACTCTTAATCTGTGTAGCTCTACTTTTCAGTCTCCAATTTTCTTCTTCAGCCAATAGAATCTTGTTACACTCCGCCTCCATCTGCTTGCAGTGTTGTTCAAGCTCCATGGTATAATTACCAGCATTTTTCTGTGAGTATATGCTTACCAAATATGCTTCCAATCTAGACAAAGATTCCTTATCTCTAGATTGTTTGGCCAAAGCCCAGGATTTGACCCATCTTTTTAGAAGAGACAAATTTTCGATGAGCCTTCTTTGTGCCTCAACAATTAATTCAAAACGATTATCCAACCAAAATTCTCTAATTAACTCAGCAAGGCTTTCTTCCTGTAACCATCCTAGATTAAATTTAAAGGGGTACTTTATCCTTTGAGCGCCAATATCCATCTGCAACATGATTGGTGCGTGGTCGAATATGAAAGTGGAATCTACCCACGAGAAATACCTCATCGTCAGACCAATCAAATCTGTAGCCACAAAAAATATGTCCAGTCTCTTTGATATGCTTGATACTCCCATTCTACCATTGCACCACATCGGAACCAGCTCAGACGGGGCCACATCCACTAGTGGAGAATTATAAAAGAGATCTTTAAAAAAAATAGCTAATGGATCAGACAAAGATGTTCCCCAGATTTCATCTGAATTTAAAGTAAAATTTAAGTCGCCAACCAATATCATGTCTGTATGTGCTAACAGACCCCTATCTTCAAGTTTTTTCCAGAAGGTCTTGCAAGGACCATATACATTCAAAAGAGTGAGTCTTCTCTTATCTAACAGACTGGAACCTGTCAACAAAATTCTACCACAAGTGAGAACTAGTGAGAAACCAAAGTAACGTGGATCCCAAGCTACCAATAATCCCCCCAATTTTCCCATAGAACTAACATCACAAGTCGTCCAATCGGGTTTGAGAGAAAACATGAAATCCCTTGCCTTAACATCAGTAATCAAAGTCTCTTGTAGAAAAATAATATGTGGAGAGGTCCGATAAAGAAGTCTATGCATAGAGGCCAGTTTAAGGGGTCCTCCTACCCCTCTTATGTTTAAGGAGAGAATAATCATGTCTTAGACTTGGCGATGTCTTTGATGCCTCTAAGTGCCCCTTGGTCATATGTGGAAGGAAAATTACCTGAAGATGGGATAAGAACACTCCCCGATATTTTTCGTGCACTTCTAGTCTTCAAAGGTGACAATTCAAGCCCCAAACACCGAGACCAAGATAGTTTCCTACCCTTCATGCCCTCTGTAACTAAGGAATCAAGATCCTTTGTGCTTGATTCCCCCGGTAAATCCTCTAAGTTCCTTGTAAAAGTCAGGATGGGGACAAGACTAATAACTTCCAATAGAGAGGGGACTAAGTCTTTAAGAAGAATTTCTAAGAAGTGGTCACTATTTTTTGGTTCACCGTAACAGGGTAAGATAGGCAAGTCTTCAGACAATAAAGGAAGTCTCTGACCAGGGCTAGACAAAATCAAAGCTTTAGGTTGTGGAGAGGGAGTCTGATTCCTAACAGAGTCATTAACCAGAGGAGAAACCACCCACACAGTAGTAGACCCAACTGCTTCTAGCCTGCTACAAGAATCCCACGCAGTAGTAGACACATCTAAATTTGGCCTGCTACTCTTATCCTTTGAAATAACATTCACCCAGTAGTAATAGAGTCTCCAGAAAAAAGGAATCGAGGTGGTCTCTTTCCAAAGCAGAAAAAGAAAAATAGAAGGTAGGAACATAATAATGCAACTTACCAACAAAGGTATCAATCAAGGAAGGTGAGTCATCCAGGTCCCATGCTCCTGGATAGGCTCCTCGCTCCAGCATCTCCACCTCAGTTGGGTACCCATCAGTAACCGAATATTCAGAAAGAAGTTCGTTCGAATGTACTACCCAAGGAATACAACAATCTTTCTTAAGGTGGCCAGTCTGTCGGTAGCGAGCACATCTGAACGGAACCCCTAAGTAGTCTAATCGTTGTGTAAACACCAAACCACGCCACTCTATCTCCAAATTGTCCAGTAATCCTCCATGCACGTCCACTTCCACTAAAATTTTAGCCATTCTCCAGTCCTTCGACTGTAGAGCATCTTTATCACACTTAATGAAGTTTCCGAGTACATTCCCGATTGCCTCCATGGCTTTTGTATTCCACAGTTTTAACGGTAAGCTAGGTAATAAAACCCAAAGGTGCCTATAACTGAAATATTCAGTTGCAGGTTCAAACTTGAGTCTCCACCTTTTTAACATTACACTGTCACCTTCAAAAACCCATAAATTCTCAAGTATCTTAACTGTATCTTCTGGTGACTTGAAAACGAAGCCAAACTAGCCCCTCGGAAGAGTTAACAATTTCGGTAAATACCCTAGGAAGGGTTCCCATGTATTCATCATCCACTCAGATACCATCGAGTTGCTATGAAGATGATAGGATAATCTACCCACGAGCACGCACATGGCGAGAGAACTCATCTCTTCTAACCAGATATCCATTCCTAAGACGAAAGAACGTTTCGTTCTCTTGGGCTTCCAAACTTGTTCCACAAGCTTTGGAATATGCTTCTTACCCACTAAGCCAAACTCTGGACCCTCTGTATTCTGCTTCTTCCTTGATAAATTCTATTCACCACTTACAGAGGAGTCTAACTTTGTAAATGAAGGCGTATGATCTAGAAAAGGTAGAGTAGTGCTTCCAACAACCTTCGAGAAACTACCATGAGAGCCAAAGACCTCCTTACCACCACAGGGAATAGTCAGAGCAGACTTTGAACTGAGCTTGGAACCAAAAGTGTAAGGATTAGGTGAATGCTCGGGTGGTAAATCAGTCCTTCGAGCATTAGTTGCACCATTAAAACCTCGATTATTACACAAAGCATCAACCGTCGATAAGAAGCTTGGGTGATCCCAAGGATCCCTTGCTTCCAATCCTGAGAGATTGCTGACCTGATCCCCCATATCCACCACCAAACCTTAAAGAAATATAAACATCAATCCAATCAAGACAATAGTGGAAAATGATGTGGCAGGACTGTAGAAGTTACAGTCCAGAGTATGTCAGAGCACCCAGGCTTCGAAAAGACAGAGTTACCACCCGTAATGAAGGCACAATAAACACTGACATACCCGAAAAAATGGCAAAGAAAACTAAAAACTAACTAAAGCCCTTAAAACAGAGCGCTAGAAGACCTTCAGAAGCTCTGCTAAGCTTATCGACATGAACTAGAGAGAATCTAGACCTAAAGTAAACCAAGCTAGCTTAACTAAAATACCTAAAGGGTTACTGCGAAAGAAAAGATAGAACCCGACTTAACCAACGACAGTATAGAATCCAACTTCTCCAGAGTTCCTGCCTAAATCCATATTTGAAATGGAAATCCGCCATGAAACCTGCACCTATACAATTATGAGCTTGTGTCTAGCATTGAAGTAAAACAGTTTTGAATTTGTCTTGTTTAATAGGTTTTTTTTCTCGATGGGAAAAGAATATGTGATCCAATAACTTTGATTTTTATCATAATTACAAAGTCAGATTATTTAATAAAAAAAAATTTCTCAATGGGAGAAGAATATGTGATCCAATAACTTTGATCATAATTACAAAGCCTATAGGTATTAAAAAAAATCATTATGCACTATTAGTACTTTCCAAGAGGCATGTTAGAACAATCTAGTTGTATAAATTCATAGCCATTGTACTTTCCAAGAGGCATGTCAGAACAATCTAGTTTAATAAAATCACAACCAATTATTTCAATGAAAGGGTAAGTGAAAAACGTAATAAAACATCTATGTGTGATGGATATGGATGGATCTAGTTATTTTACCCATCCAATATGATATGATTATGAATGTGGTGTGATGAGAAGTTACAATGAGTCGACCAACTACTTTAGAGACCAAGTTCTTTTACTTGCCATTGTCTATAATAAATTACCTATGTTTATATTATTATTTTATTTATTTAATTAATGATTTTAAATTAAGTAGGCACCACTCGAAGAAACAATCTCAATGAGTGTACCCTAATTTCATTAGTAAGCTTTGCCATATTTTTAATAATAGTGCGTACCTTTGTCAAAGACCTTGATTGGTTATTTGGATAAAAATCCACATCTATATTTAATTTTTTTTTGGAGAACCCAAGGTTTAAAATTTGTCAATGGGTGTGCCTTTGTTTCATAAATAATCTATGCTTTACTCTCATATAGTG